>JALIZH010014199.1:0-67597 GCA_030522465.1 Rhipicephalus appendiculatus | reverse complement strand
TGAGCTGATTTGGAGCAGAAATAATTGTGCTTTTGAAAAGTTTTGGAGCTCGAATAATAGTACTTTGGAGTAGCTTGGAGCTAAAGTATTGGTGCTTGGGATCAATATTTCGTGCAGATTATCATCACTGCATGAACAGGAATATTGTTCTAATGCAGACAAAGAGAGATGGCCAACCATAAGAAAGATGCATTGCTTGACAAGGATTAATGTGATATGTTGACTTCACCTAAAAACACAGACGTGTACTTCGGTGAACAACAATGGTGACCATAGCATGTACGGTTTCTGCGTGCGACAGGTGTCATTCCGAAGAAAACCTCCCTAGAAAGCCTGATGTACAAAGGCCCCTTAAACATTTAAAAATTGTTGCAAACTAGAACTTATGTGCACACATTGATGATGATACTGGCTGTCTAAAAAGAAAGTTTTGTGACAGGATGGCACGTGGGCACGATCACATGTTTGTGCAGCCCGAAGCACATTGGTAACTGCATGGCTCATCGGTATCGTAGCAGAAAGGCATGACGAGCACATCGATGCCTGCGAGTAGCATCGTGTTGTGCCCACTGCCGGCAACACTGGCAGCTTCGAATAGCTGTACGATACATACTTGGAAAATCAGCACGAACCAGACAGACACACATGACAAGAAGGACACTTTCTATACAACTTTCTACCTTACTGCAGTACGATTCGCATATCCAAGAACATTCCGCAGCACGCCTGACACAGAACTCTTTCCTTTTAATTGCTGAGAAACTGCCACCGATCCACCATATTATCTGTGTGAAGACACCATTTGCAACGCACAGTGCCACATATAAAGCGGTAGCCACACGGCCGTTCTGTGCTACTTAACGGTACGCCTAGAGGCGCCAAAAATTTTGAATCGTTAGTCTTGGCATTACCAAGGCTTCCCCGTCAAGAGCGTTGGCCCACGAGGCTAAAATGAACAGCATGCAAAACCCTACATTAGCGGAAGCCACAAGAAGACTCGGCGGCGCTGATACAGTTAGAAGACAAAAAAAGATTTGCCATTTAAAAGAATCTCTCGAGGTTCGTAGGGCAAGATCACGAACATTCTGGGTGAAAAATGCTCACTTCTTGTGTACAAAGACAAACCAGTGAACTGAAGCGCAGTTGGCACAAGCTTATGCTGGGATTGGCTGTTTTCAATGCATTTTAAAGCCTCCCAATTCAAAGTATTCCACTATGTTACTTTGGTTAAGTGATACTTTTCGTTTATCTGTGCTGCAAGATACCTGCTGCCTCTTATAACACCAAGGAAATAAGATGGTCATGCACTTCCTCGAGAATAAATACCACTTGAGTTACAGCCAAATTTGCAGGACATACATGACAAAAGGCAAAAAAGGGTTGGTGAGGTACTGTAGTGGCCATTCTACAAAATAAGTGTTGCACAAAATTGCTTATTTCAGTCAATTAAAAAATCATTTAAACATTTGGTGTCAAAAAGCTTGCATGCACAGGTGAAAAGGCTGAAAAGGAGTCGTTTTCCAGACTAGTAATTGCATCGGTTGCAAAAAAAATGCTACAGGATATGTCGGAAAAAAAGAAGAATATAGAAGCCAAAAAGCGAAAGAAGCGACCGGTGGTGATCCCTAATGTACATACAGTATCACATGAAGAAAGAGGATATTTTCAGCACACCTAGGACTGACAAGTCTTCGTGAGAAAGTTAACAATGCAAATGAAACCCAAGAATCCAAAAAGATGTAAAATAAACCATGCGCAGAGAGCGGCGTACAGTATTCCATTAACTTGCAGAGAGCAATATGTAGGAGAAACATCCGAGATGTATTAACAAAGGCTCAGGGAGCATCGGTACAACTGCGAACAAATAACCCATCAAGGGAATTTAGCTGTACATTGTAAGCAATGCTCATGCGTGCCTGAATTTTCTGAGACAAAAATTGTAAAACATGTAAAAGACGACACGACATAAAGAGATTAGTTTGTGAAGCAGCTATCATGGCTTCTCTGAGTAATGAAAATTGTGCCGGCATGCAGTCCATACATTTATCTCCAGCAGAAGTGAATCTGTTGATGAAAACGCAAAAGGCAGATGTTGTGTATGCCAGGGTGCTGTGTTTTTATCACTATGATGTGTGCCTTGTACTTGATATATATGCGAACAATGCACAAAAATAAAGCAGTTGAAAGTTGCGCTTTGTCCTGTTAAAGGAGCACTGACATCAAATTTACGCATGAGGATTTTTTTGCATCCGCGAGTAGCCATCAACCCCCCAAGTAACGATTCTCGACTCAAATGCAGCGGAGGAACGAATAGGTACCTGTAATGTTGATTGATATATCCGGTATGGAACGCGATTCAAAACGGGAGGAAAGCCCGCCAAATTGTCGTGCTGGTAGCGCTACCTCGCGGCCACGTCGGGGCCGCTCCCCAGCTGATCCCACTGCCACAAAAAAAGGTGACGTCACGTCCAGCTGACATCGCTGACATTTCGTCTGCTAGGAGCACACGTGCAGCCATGACTTTGTCGTCAACATCGTCGTCCCCGCCGTCATCGCGGTCAACATCGACAAGCGAGGATGACGACGACTTGGAATTGGGAATTAGAAGAAGCGGCAGGCTCGCGATCCTGCGTTAAATGCAATGTATCAACCCCGGCCGTACTGCCGGAGCACAGGAACGCCAACTACGCACCTCATTTTGTGGACGTTTGGCGAGTGAATCGCTGCTTTCAGCTGCAGTATAGGGCACATGCATACGGTGGGAATAGCCCCGGCCTGGAGACTGGGCCTCGTATCAAATGAGAGACCCAAATGCTTCGCCAACACAGGATTCATCCTGTATAGCAGCCCGCGTCAAAGTGAAGCGAGCAAATACGGCTGTTGATTACAGGCGTCTAGTCACTCGGTCCAACGGCGCGCCGTTCGAAGTCCACCCACTGGCTGCGTTGAGGTTCGAGGCTTGGAAATGCATGAAAGGACACGCACTTTCCGCTTTTTCCGCGCCTTGACGGGCAGGTTCACACTACGCAGCGGCTCTCTGAATGATCGCACTCGCGCTGTGGAGCACACGACAAATCAGGCAATGCGACATGATGAACCGCGCGCACGGTTCAACACAGCAAGGAGAGCCAGTGAGACCATCGCCAGGCGTTGGCGCCACAATAAACACACTCAGACCGTCGACGTCATTGTTACTAGCATATCACTAGCGAACGTCACAGGTGTGGATATATCACACCTCAAACGTAGCACTAGTGTCGATGACGCAGGGCACTCAGTTTTTCGTTGAGCTTTCATACGCTGTTTGCCCCCGAAATAATAAGTCTTCTTGGCCAAATTCAAATTTGGCCAAGAAGACCTATGCATACCGAGCAATCGAATGAAGGACACATCTCGATTTTGAAATTTAATGTCAGTGCTCCTTTAACTGCTGTCCATCTATGCATCTTCCTTGTTGTCTTAGTTCCACACAGCGCATGTTGAAAACTTCTAAAATTTGTGGCTTTTACACTGCTCTTATGGAAAATAAGCACGTTATTTACATATTCATCAAGAAAATGAAAATGCCTTGATGCAATAGATATTTGTTTTTTTTTATACTTTCGATGATTCAGCATTCGGATAATAGGGACAGTTTATTGGTCCTATGAAATCTGAATTAAAAAGAGCTTTTACAGTATACATCACTTCAGCAAGTTTTGCAAAATCCATCAAGAAATAGAAATTAATTCCAAATAGCAGTTCCTCCCCTTAAAGGAATACTGACACAATTTTGACACAAGCCAAAAGGGACATTTTTCGTTTCCATGGTGTGCACTATCAACGCTCTTCATACACTGGAGCCAGACAACAGGTATAAAATATTTTATTTTGATTTTGAAAATTTGCAGTTTTCACTGCCCAGCATCTGCAAGACAGTCCCTCTGCAATGAACATTACCACGACAAGTCAACACAGTTCAGGTGGTTTGCGAAATCTGCGACCTGCATGCTGCCTAAGTCACAGAAATCGCCGTCAGAGTCTCTGGACGACAATGCACTCGCCGATGTTTACATGAACCATGTGCGACTGACAGCAAACTGACTGCTGTTGCTAGTATGTCGCAAGTTGCAGTCTTTCCGTGACGTCAGACTTGTGTTGACAAGTCACTGCGAAGCTACCCTCTCAATACCAAAACCGAAATTGCTGTCTTCAGGTAGTCTTAAGGTATTAAAGGAATATTCAGTGCATTCCCAAGCACTACGACATTGCATGTTTTTAGGGTGCCGAACACCTGTAATTTTATTTAGAGTAACAATCCGAAAATATTTCAAATTCGCCTCAGATGTTGCACCTAAGTGCTTCAAGGATGCCTTTTTGGAGTCGGAGCATCATAATATTATGTGCCCACTGGCTAAATTATCAGGCACAGTGAATTTTAACTGAACTGTTTTAAGCCAGGATACGTGGTCACAGTAGTTATCTCAAACATTCTGCCTGGAAACTTGCTTGAATTCTCACTACTCCAAATATTCTCCTGAAGATATTGCCCTGCATAACAATCATACCCCCCAAATTTGCATGAGTTTCTCAAAAAAAAAAAAAGCGCGATCCCTCAAGGACTACATACGGTAATCAGAATGACTGCAGTCCTATTAGCAAGTCCCAAAATCTTTAATGCAACATGTTTTAGTGTCGTTTACCACAACAGAAAATGCACCGTCCCCAATCCAGCATAAATGGCAACACTGGGCTTTGCAGGGAGCTCTGTTGAGCCTGACACTGCCTAGTTGCAGCCGCACACACGTAAGCAAGTGGTTTACAGCAAAATGACCTTTTTTTTTTCAATTCCCCAGGGAGACCACAGAACTATGCGTACTCAATTGCATACTTTTGAGCATACAAAAGCACTGAAGTGTGCTGTAACACAATGAGGGTTAGTTCTGCTCATCACTGGTCCGCCATTCAACTCACTTCTGCAAGGTTGGCTTGTCTGCGTGAGCAGAATAAAGCACAAACCCCTAAAGATGCGAAAACATTGAGAGAATAAAGAAAGCTGGCTTGCCAACCTATGTTTGATATTATCTGAAATCACCCTATGGTGACGTAAAAATATGCCTGCCTAAAAGTCAGACAGCGTAACAAGCACACCAGGCTGCTGCATGATTCTGAAAGGTTGCTCGAGCAAAATGCATATGTAAATGCTTCTGGAATTAAAACACTGAACTTGCCTTTAATCTCTGCATGGAAGGCACAACTGGATGCAGTAATCCAGCTGCCTGTTGATGAATGCCACACACTGGCCTCTTCCCATGTGGCTGCCACTCCAGTGGAGTGCAAGGTGGAAGCCAATGTGGTGTCACTTCCTGAGGCAGGCCCTATTCGAAGAGCATGTGTGGAGTACTGCTCCATCACCGAGGCTGCAGGCTGCACAGTCACTGCTGAATCTCCCGACTCTGGGCAGAAACATAAATAAAAACATCAAATTTTCATTCTTCCTAAAAGAGAGAGGTACATGAGCAGAAATGCACTCCTGACCTACCCACAGTCCAGGACAACTCTAAAACAGTGCATAGAAAGGGTAGAAGAAGTGAGCGTATATATATGTGTATGTGTGTGTGTGTACCTATATACATATATATATATATATATATATATGATTCAAACGAAAGTTCTGGGGGGTCCGGTGCACATATAGTCAAGAAATGAAGGAGCACACTTGCGAAAACTGAATTTTTTACTGGTTAACGTTCCGGCCGTGACACGGCCTTCGTCAAAATGAAGGCGCACCAGAATTCACAGGGAAAATGTGGTAAATTCTTTCAAACCTTTATATCATGTTAAACAATACATGACACTAATTTCTGTATTAGCATCTTGAATTGGGCTGGTTGGTACATACTGATTTTGAATGAAGAAAGCGCTGGAACAGGAAGGAGATGAGACGACAGCACCATGTTTGTGCCATCTTGTCTCTGCCCTGTTTCTGCATTCAAAACTAATTTCTCTTTTTTTTTAGAGAGCTCAATATATGTCGGTTCGAATGTACTTTAGTTTAACTTCAGGGAAAAGCTCCAAATTACAATGCAAGACATTTTGAGGATGGGTTAATTGAAAAAATGACATTCAAACCATGAGAAATACTGCCTGAAAGCATAGCACCAACTCTACTAAACTATTGCAATTCAACCCAATTAGATCTTTTTAACTAAAAAGAGTCATCTTCCGAGGAACTTGCACTGATGTATGCAGCCTCTATGTAAATAACTAATATGTAAATAATAATGATACAAACATAAAAATAAATAACAGAAATAACATCTGGATGCCTACTGCAACTGCAGCATATTTGCATCAGATGCATCATCTATCTTTTGTCTTTGCATTAATTTCACTGACACTGTGAGCCAAGTGTGAGAAACAAGCCAGAAAGCACGGTATGCTGCTATATATTTCCTGACAACTTGTGGACTTCAACATTTTTGATGACACAACTCTCGTGAAGCCTGCTGGCTTTAAAGGGACCCTGAAACGGTTATTTGAAGCTTTGTCAGCGTTTAGACTAGAGCATCATCGAACCATTGGCACCACAAATTTAGCGGCACGCCGTGTATGTACCAAGGCGGCTACGGACAATTATATCATACCCTCCTTCTCACACCTGCCTTGCCTCCTCAACTCATGAGACACGCTGACATCGCTGGCGATCGCAGAGCTCGCGTGAGCACACTCGACGATTTTAGTTTCGCCCAGTGATGACCTCCGAGATTGCACGCCGACAGGTTGCGTGCATCTGGAGACCATAGCCCAGTGCGCCCGGCAGCCCGCACACCGTCTGGCAACAGAGACATCGCGGAGTGGTTGATATCTGCTCCGACAGGTGCCACCACCCTGCCAGCCAATTTTTCGTGCGCGCACACCGCAGCCCCAATGACGTCGCCAGCAGCCCCAATGACGTCGTGCGGACACTGCATGTCGTACTCGCAAGGGGCGGTTGAAAACGCGTTGGGCTGAGCCGCAGTGATCTGCAGTGATTCGCAGCTTTATAGCGTTGTAATAAATTGCACAGTGTAAGCAGAGAGCTTAAATTAGTCTGTAAATGAGCCTTAGGACTTGGTCTATTGGCCCAATGTGTTTGTACAAAATCGTAAAAACCGTTTCAGGGTCCCTTTAAGGTCTCTGCACAAAAGTGCAAGTTTTCCATTTTATCGGTGAAGTTTCTTGGATTTGTCATCTCTCAAGAAGAGGAGCTGCCGGACCCGTTGAAACTAGGACCGATATTGCATACTGTCCAATGGTTGTCCCAGTGAAGAAGATTACAGTAGGGCTGTTAAAGACTTGACTCTTTATTGGGCAAACTTGTGCCCAGGAAATGAAAAGTTAAAGTACAAGTGGTACATGTAGTGCAATGATAGCCGCAATCACAGTCATCGACAATCTGATTGACCATTAAATATGCCAGTTTTTATACAGGACTGGCCAAACCTTCCAGCATTATCACTGGTGCTTGTGTAAGACTACTCCTGACATGTGCATAATCTCAACAGAAGACCCTGAAACAATCGCAGTTTCCAAAACACAGTCGCATGGCTGGCGCCAAGCACCGGTTCCACAAGGAACAGGTTGTTTGCATGAAAATACAACAGGTGTTGCATGTGGATATACCCATCCTAGAATCAGCAAAGCACCTTTACATTACGAGGACTAGAACTGCGCTGAAAATACAAACACAAGGACGAGGAAGACGGGACTTGCGCAGTGATGAAAAGGGATCACTCGGACACAGATACGCCTACATCACAAAGTGACGTCTCGTTTCCCTGTCTTTGTCTTTTTGTTTTTAGCGCAGTTTTAGTACTCATTATGAATTTAAACCAACTAGCCCAACTTGGTGATCTACTTCACCTTTACACTGACTCAAAACTGTAAACTTTCATATATTTTTCACCTAGAACTTCTTGAAGATTGCACTGCGACTTCAAGCTGCCCTTTGAAAAGCTGACCGTGAGTGGACAAGCGAGTTCCAACACACCTTCGAAGCAATTTGAACTGTCCTTATGTCAGGCCCAATAATGAGCCATTTTGATGTTGAAGCACTTACTGCAATCACTGCCGACACTTCAACAAAAGCCCTTAGAACTGTGCTTACTGAGAGGCAAAGTGGAAAAGACCTCCTCATAGAGCATGCTAGCCGAGCATAGCTCGGCACACTCACTCATGAGTGCACTCAACTCACACTCACTCACACTCATTTGAACGTGGTGAGTTGAGGATGAGTGAGTACTCATGCGTGTGAGTGGACGTGAGTGTGAACGTGAGTGAGAACTCATGAGTGTGAGTGGTCGTGAGTGTGAACGTGAGTGAGTACTCAGTAGTGTGAGTGGACGTGAGTGTGAACGTGAGTGAGTGCGAGAAGGCTGAAAAAATTGTGGTGAGTGAGTTTGAGTGAGTACTCCCTTAAAGTGCCGACCTATGGAGCTCGGCACACTCACTCATGAGTGCACTCAACTCACACTCATTTGAACGTGGTGAGTTGAGTATGAGTGAGTACTCATGAGTGTGAGTGGACGTGAGTGTGAACGTGAGTGAGTACTCATGAGTGCGAGCGGAGGTGAGTGTGAAGCGTGAGTGAGTACTCATGAGTGTGAGTGTGAACGTGAGTGAGTGCGAAGGCTGAAAAAATTGTGGTGAGTGAGTTTGAGTGAGTACTCCCTTAAAGTGCCGACCTATGTAGCCGAGTGATCACAGAAACGGAGCAGAACCTGCACAGCAAGTCATAGGGAGACTTTGGCCATGCATTTGGACTATTACAGAAATGCTCAGGTGCTACTTCCTCGGTCATTGCCTTCATCTGCTAACTGATAACTGGTTAAATACCTATCTATCCCCAAATAAATTTCAAGCCTTCCTGGCAACTCACAAAAATGTTGCTTAATATTTTTAAGTTGGACTTCTTTTCTTAGTCAAGCATTGACAGGGCTGGCAAAACTATGTAGCTGTCAAGCTATTGCATTACTCATGTGCTACAGTGTAGCTATTATATGCACGCTGAAGATGACAGACATGCACACGGTCATCCACATTTGACTTAGGACAGGGGTGTCAGGACTTTGTCATCATGAATGACAAGAAACATGGATTAAGGAAAGAATTGTAAACTTAAGGGCTCGTTTGCTTTGTTAAACACAGTATTAATGAGAACTAACAGACAAAGATGCCAAGGAAATTCATAACGAGGGTCTCGTTCTGGCAGACTTGATGCCTTCAGGTGGTATGCGAGGGATTATTAATCAGCTGCCCGCTTGTAATAAGATCACGTACTACGTGACGCCTACAGGCAAAAAAAGGGTGTTCCACACTCGCGTAATGGCAACAGGCGGCGCTGACTGACGCTCCCATGTTTAAGTGCTCATATATACCCTATAAAGTGGACGGGGGATGACCGCCACCGTAGCTCAGTGGTAGAGCATCGGACGCCTTATTCGAAGGTCGCAGGTTCGGTCCCTGCCGGTGGCAAGTTATCTTTTCGTCCACTTTCCTTTCTTCACATTTACATTACAATTACTTCTAATAGCTTCCCCTATACTTTCCTTGGCATCTTTGTCTGTTAGTTCTCATTAAGAAACATGGATGTCATCAATGGTTGTCCTCATGGATAACAAGTATGCATAACATACTAGCTCAGCAATGAGTTCTACAAGAGTTTTAAGCAAGTTTCTCACTTACGAGCTCCGCACAATTGTTGTCCTAGCAAAGATGCAACAGCAAGTTCTCGAGCTCATCCAGTGGTCACAGAAAAGTTATGTACACTTAGTAAGTTGAAGGACTGCTATTGGCGGCAGTGGCGTAGCCAGGGGGTGGCACACCGGGCACGTGCACCCCCTCTCCCCCCCCCCCCCCCCCGAAATTTTTTTTTCGCCATGGCATACAGAGCGAAAAATGACCATTTCTAGGAGGTGCCACGCCCCGAAAAAATTTATAGCTACGCCCCTTGATTGGCGGCCTAAAATAACCAATTATAGCAACTCGGTATGTTTGCATAGTAATGAACAGCGTGAAGTAAAATTGAGAAACGAAAGGAAAAACCAGAAGAAACTTGTGCCGACTGTCAAGTGAAAATATTTATCGGCATGAAGTGTGCAGCTAATATTATTTAGGCAAGGTTTTTCACAATAAATGTTTCAGTTGACAGCCAGCACTCTTCCTGTGTCGTCCTTCGTTTTCACTTTGCACTGCTCACTATTATGCATCCAACACAACTAACCCAGCTTACCACTCGTTTGAGTATGTTTGATCTTATCAAGTCTGTGAAGTCTACAACTGGCCCACAACGCAGTCAGCCGGCCTCAAGTGCGTCGTGCCAACAAGCGCATCCCTTTACACATGATGACACTTGATCACGTAACAATGAAGGCAGCTCGGGAAGGGAAACCTATTCGGAATGTCTTTTTGACTTCATGAGTGAATATATAGTACAAGCTGCTGTGCCAACATTAATGGAGGATGTGTTGCAGGATTAGCACTTGGTGTTTTTTTTTTTTTTTGTCTTTGTTTTTTTTAATTTCGAGCAGCAGATGACTTGTGCGATCATGCTAAATAATTCAAATCCACATCGTTAAAAAATTCCATGCATTTGCATGGTGTGGATCTGTTTCCTGTAGCATATCATGACACTAGCAATAGGCTGATCGAGTGAGTCAACGGCACACTAGTGACAGTGCTAGGACGATTTATAATGGCACCTGTAATAAGCCACCTTTGCTATCAACATTAACGAGAACTAACAGACAAAAAAGCCAAGGAATGTACACGGGATGTTATCCCCTATACTTTCCTTCACATAATTGTCTGTTATTTCTGATTAATATTGTGTCTAACAAAGAAAAACGAGCCCTTAAACTTCCCCTTCTTTGCTATCAAACTAGCACTGGTTTCACAAGTAGAATGCATGCAAACTCGTAGCACCAAACAAGCGATCGTTTAGCAACCTACCATTTGCGTCGGCATCTTAAAGGTTGAAAGTGAACGTGACAGCGTCCACGCCGTTCAGCAGTCCGAATAACAAACTCTAAAATTCAGAAAACAAAGCATGCGACGCAACGCTTCAAGTCGCAAGGAACTTTCGGCATAGTTTCGGCTTCAAAACTCCGCGGCTGCGTGGCCAACGTCGCCAGTGCGTTGACCACAATGAATGCGCACCGCTGTACAAAAATAGGCGCAGCGAACTCACATAACGTGAGCGAGATGACGCTACCAATAGCATCATTTGTTAGTAGTGCAACAAATGGTCATCAGATGGCGCGACGTACTCAATAGTAATGAAAAAATTCATTTTTTTTAAATGTAGCGACATCCGTCTCCGCGCCCCGCGTTTTCTTCCTCGATTCTCCGCTCGAGCCGGCTGCACGCGCACGCGCGGCGTGCCACTGCATGTACACACCTATGTACACACATATTCCAAATGTTGATTCTTCGCGGCTAAAAAAGCACAAACAGCCATGGGTAACAATTAACACATATACTAAAACTTATCAACAAAAGGAAGAGGGCATTAAGTGCGTTCAAGAAAAGCGAATCAGTTGCTCACTTTGAAAAACTAAAGTCGATTACCCGCGAATATAAACAAAAGATAGCAAAAGCTAAGGATGATATACTTCACTGAGCTGAGCAACGAAATGAAATCAAATCCTAAAATGTTTTGGAAGTACTTAAAACAGTGTGGTTCAGATTCCCGGAATACGGGAGTTAAATTATAATGGCAAGTTAATTACGGACGAGGATAAAGCTACATGCCTAAACATCTTTTTCCACTCGGTTTTCTACCCAAACACAGCTGTAATTATCATCCAACTATTATGAGCATTTCGCCTATGCGTCCTGTTTAGCTTAGTGTTAATGGAATTGAAAAACTATTGAAGGACGTTGATGAGAGTTAATCTAGTGGTCCCGATGGAATTTCTCCGCGTGTCCCAGTGGCGTAGCCAAGGGGGGGGGGGGGGGGGTTCAACCCCCCCCCCCCCCCGAAATTTTTCAGTTTTGCTTGCGTATATATGCACGCACACATAGAAACGCACGCACGAACACACAAAGTATGGTTGAACCCCCCCCCCCCCCCCGAAAAAAATTTATGGCAACGCTACTGGCGTGTCCTCAAGCGTTGCACGGGGCCAATTTCTATGTACCTTTATGCGATTTTTGAAAAATCTTTAGCAACAGGTATTTTACCACATGACTGGAAAATTGCGCATGTGGTACCGATACATAAAGGTGGTTCCAAAAAAAGATGTCGGTAACTATAGACCAATATCACTTACGTCTATCCCATGTAAAATACTCGAACATATTTTATATAAAGAAATAATAAATCATTTAAACGAGCATAAGGTAGAGCACTGCACGGGCCGGGATTTCCGGCCCGGGCCCGGCCCGGGCCCGGAACTTGTTTAAACTTACCCGCCCGAGCCCGGCCCGGCGACTCAAAGCGAGACCCGGGCCCGGCCCGTACCCGAGGAAAAAATTCGCCTACCCGGCCCGGCCCGGCCGCAAATCGGGCCCGAGCCTATAATCTAGGTGGTGCTGCCCGAACACGGAATCGACAACAAGGTGTTTGAACTGGCAAATATCTACGCTTTGGTGGCGCATGCTTCGCTAACAATTATACTTTACCGTATGGTAATTTCTTGGAAAAAGGGGATCACGGTGGAAACAGCTGAGCTGATACACTGGATGCAATGGATGTTTGCTTGGCAGTGGTACACTGTACCTACATTTTCTGCAAATACTATGGGGATGCAATGAATACTTCGATGGAAACCCGTCTGGTTGGGAGGAATCACTGAATAAAAAGACGCGGACATTAACCACACGAAAATAAAAATGCGTTGACGTTGCGCGACCCTGAATGGGAGCCTTGTTCACAATGATTGTGAACAAGGCTCCCGTTCTTGGTGCCGAAACATCAACCGTGGGGATCATCAAGAGGGTTTCGCAGCAGATATTGTGGCAAGGAAAGTGATTTGCAGCATGTGTTCAGTTTCAATACAGAGCGCAATAAAAACAGAGGACACAAGGTACAGATCGCTCTCTTCCCTTTGTTTACATTTCATGTATTAAAACTTAGAGCATGCTCTAACGACAAAGCCAATCGTGCACCCTTCTGGATATGTAGCGCCTGTCCATGTATTGTAGCACCTTGCCACAGCAAGAGAAATAGAGGAAGAAAGTCGAATTCATTACGTAGTAGTAACTACATATACTGTACTCTAGAAATACGTATCAGCAGCCGAAAGGAAGAAAAAAATATTTTTCGTAGCATTGTTTTCATCTATAACACGGCTGCTAGTATATACACTCTAGCAGTTTTTTGTGGCATAATTTACAGCTTGTTTCTTCGCATGCTATTGTGCAAAAAATCAAATTCTCAAAAGATACCGGATTTAAGCACGCCATGCGCTGTTGCATCACATATCCTGCTGCGCTAAAGTTTCTCGCACTGCTTGCGCTAGCCGCAGTGGCGTACATCTACCTTGCGAATTGTGAAGGCGTCGCCAGTCGTTGTTTTTAACTTCCACCACTGGAGCAAATTTAGGATGTCTCTGCGGACTTCTGCACAATGAACATAGCTATTCAGCTCATGGATTCCTTCATTTCTCTTCCCGAACGTCGTGCCACTCTTCAATGTCATCTATAAAACTTCTCTTTGGCTTGTGGCGGCAGCCAAGCCAAGCCAAGCCGCCAGGCAGCGCCACCCTCCGCTGCTCTCCGGAACCTCCAGAGAACCTGAATAAACAGTTGATGTTTGGGATCCACGCCGCGCGGTCGTGTCTTCTTCTCCCGCGCGTACACGCGTCCCAACAGTGGTGACCCGGACGAGGCTTACCGCCTTTTTTCAAGCGATCGACGCCATGGAGACTCCCCATGACGCACCGGCCATCTCCGCCGTCGACATCAGGCTCCCGCCGTTTTGGACAGCGGACCCGCAGCTGTGGTTCCTGCAGGTGGAGTCCCAATTCACCGCTCGTCGTATTGCCGCTGAGCTAACAAAGTACCACCACGTGGTCGCCAGCCTCCCACCGGCAATAGCGAGCGAGATACGCGATCTGCTGGTCGCTCCACCTGCAGAGAACGCGTACACAGCGCTCAGACAGCTGCTCATCAGCCGCCTCACGCCGTCTGAGCCTCAGCGACTGCAGCAGCTACTGCACGACACCGAGCTCGGGGACCGGACGCCCAGCCAATTGTTGCGCCACATGAGGCAGCTGTTGCACACGGCCGGCGCAGCCACCACCGATGCCGACAGCAGACTGCTTCGCGAGCTGTTCCTACGGCGACTTCCGGTCAACGTGCGCATGGTCCTCGCCTCGGCTGCCGACAAACGCCTGTCTCAACTCGCCGAGCTCGCGGACTCGGTGCTGGCGGTCGCTCCGCCGTCCGTCGCGGCGCTACAGCCAGACATCGCCGGCGGCGCGCCCACGACCACGCTGCATGACATCCGGGAGCAGATATCCCGCCTCGCCGATACCGTCGCAGCGATGCAGGCCCGCAGCACTCCCGAGGAGCGCCAGCGCCCAGCAGTGCAACAGAGAATCTGCTGGTATCACAGGAAGCATGGCAATGCTGCTCGCAAATGCATTCCTCCGTGCGACTATGCGGGAAACGGGAGCGGCCGGCACTGAGGACGACCAGTGTCGCAGAGGCCCCCCGAACGTCGTCCATCAGTGTTTTTCCTCACCGACCGCGACAGTGGCCTTCGATTCCTCGTGGACACCGGCGCTGAGGTGAGCGTGCTGCCGGTTGGGTCCACCGATCGCCGTGTCCCCAGTGCGTCCCCGCTTCAGGCGGTCAACAACACAACCATCGCCACCTACGGACATCGCTCGCTGCCACTCGATTTAGGCTTGAACAGAACGTTCCGGTGGATTTTCATCGTGGCAGCAGTGAAGTTCGCCATCTTGGGTGCGGACTTTCTTCGGCATTTCGGCCTTCTCGTCGACGTGCGCAACCGCCGCCTTCACGATCCCGTGTCGCAGGCAACTGTGCAAGGCAATCCCTCGCACCACCCTCCGCTGAGCCCCACTCTGCTCGGGCCGTCCGGTGCAGAACGTTTTACTCGCATTCTGCAGGATTTTCCCGAGTTGACGAGGCAGCCGCCAGCCAGCGCCGCGGTGAAGCACGAGGTACGCCATTACATCGCCACCAGCGGCCCACCCGTGCACGCGCGGCCTCGCCGTTTGCCTCCAGAGAAGTTGAAGGTCGCACGACAGGAATTTGAACACATGATGGAGCTAGGGATCATCAGACCCTCGTCGAGCGCCTGGGCATCTCCACTTCATATGGTGCCAAAGTCAACGCCGGGAGACTGGCGACCATGCGGGGACTATAGGGCGCTGAACCAGGTAACGACTCCAGACAGATACCCGGTACCGCACATACACGATGTCACGACGAGGCTTCACGGTGCCACTATCTTCTCGAAGATCGACCTGGTGCGTGCATACCATCAGATTCCCGTTGCCCCGGAGGACGTCCCGAAGACCGCCATCGCAACGCCTTTCGGACTTTTCGAATTCCTCCGAATGCCATTCGGACTCCGAAACGCGGGTCAGACATTCCAGCGGTTCATGGACGGTGCTATACGCGGCCTCAACTTCTGCCACGCCTATCTTGACGACTTGCTAGTCGCCAGCAGCACTCCGGAAGAGCACGTGAATCATCTGCGCATCGTCTTCCAGCGCTTAGTGGAACATGGCGTGGTCGTGAACATGGCCAAATGCGAGCTTGGTGTGCGACAACTCTCGTTTCTTGGACACGTCATCTCCGCCTCAGGAGTTCTTCCTCAACCCAACAAGGTTGAAGCCGTGCAAGGATTTCCGCAGCCGACCGCCAAGCGCCAGCTTCGGGAATTTCTGGGTTTGGTAAACTTCTACCGCCGTTTCATTCCCCGCTGCGCCCATATCCTTCAACCTCTTCACGACCTGCTGGCCACTTCACGAAATGGCTCGGACACCCTCTCCTGGTCTCAAGAAGCAAAAGAAGCCTTCTGCGAGGTCAAGGACGCTTTGGCAAACGCCGCACTGCTTGAATACCCCAGGTCCGGTGTCCCGCAGAGCGTAATGGTAGATGCCTCCGATACAGCCGTCGGGGCTGTATTACAGCAGCTCGTTGGGGGAATCTGGCGCCCGATTTCCTTCTTTTCGAGGAAGCTAACACCTACCGAGCGCCGCTACAGCACCTTCGGGAGAGAACTGCTGGCCGTGTACGCTGCCATACGACATTTTCGCCATTTCCTGGAAGGTGTAGAGTTTTTCGTCCTCACCGACCACAAGCCGCTTACTTATGCATTGCGCTCGCTAAGCTCCGACGGTGGAACGCACACAGCACGTGAACGGCGCCAAATGTCCTATATATCAGAGTTCACGACTGATATCCGCCACGTCAAAGGCGGCGACAACGAGGTAGCGGACGCCCTCTCACGGAATCCTGTGAACGCCATCATGCCCACACTACAGGTTGATCTTCCCGCTTTGGCAGCCGCCCAACGTGAAGATGACGAACTGAAACACCTGTTGACCGCGACCACTGCCCTGAATCTTGAGTGGATCCCGGTTCCCGGATCCGAGGACAAGGTTTGCTGTGACACAAGCGTCAGTAGAACTCGCCCGTTCGTGCCCGCGAGCCTCCGTCGCCATGTGTTCGAGTCCTTGCACAGACTGTCTCATCCGGGGATTAGAGCCACCCAAAGACTGGTGACGGCAAGATTTGTCTGGCCGGGCGTAAATCGGGACGTCCGACGCTGGGCACGCGAATGTGTAGCTTGCCAGCGCTCTAAGATACAACGCCATACCTCGACAGCACTGGGAACACTCCCCACTCCGGATTCTCGCTTTGATCATGTCCACCTGGACATCGTCGGCCCACTGCCACCCTGCCACGGAAAGGCCTACCTGCTGACCTGTGTCGACAGGTTCACCCGCTGGGCGGAGGCCATCCCTATCGCGGACATCACTGCCGAGACGGTTGCGAGTGCTTTCCTGTACCACTGGGTAGCCCGTTTCGGTGTGCCCTCCACGATAACAACAGACCGCGGCCGACAATTCGAATCAGCCCTTTTCACTGCCATCAGTCAGCTCATGGGCACCTCACGCATACGCACGACAGCGTACCACCCCATGAGCAACGGCATGGTGGAGCGCTTTCACCGCCAGCTGAAGGCTGCGCTCACGGCAACCGAGGAACACAACTGGGTGGAGGCCCTCCCACTCGTTCTTTTGGGTATAAGGTCCACCTTGAAAGAGGACATTGGCTGCAGCGCCGCTGAGCTGGTCTACGGCACGACACTCAGGCTGCCGGGAGAGCTCTTTGCGCGCGGCTCAGAGGAGGCATCCATAGCTTGCAGCGACTATGCACTTCGCCTACGCAACGTCATGAGCAAACTGCGCGCGGTACCTCCACGGCCCCCAGGGTCGCGTGTGGTGCACGTCGACCCACAGCTCACATCGTGCCCATATGTGTTTGTACGACACGACGCGGTTCGGCGACCTCTTCAGCCACCCTATGATGGGCCGTTTCAAGTCCTCCGCCGTGGCAACAAGCAATTCACAATCAAGAGAAACGGCCGTGAGGAGGTCGTGTCGTTGGACCGCATCAAGCCAGCACACATGGACCGTGACGACGCCGTGTTGCCTCCACTAAGGGAATCATCGCCAGGACCCCCAGCTTCAATGCCAGCCCAAGTCCACGAGGTGCCCTCCCGGCTGACGCACAGTGGGCGGCTATCAAGAGCACCCACTCGCCTTGACCTTTAACTCCGTTCGGCAACTCACTAGGGGGGAGTGCTGTGGCGGCAGCCAAGCCAAGCCAAGCCGCCAGGCAGCGCCACCCTCCGCTGCTCTCCGGAACCTCCAGAGAACCTGAATAAACAGTTGATGTTTGGGATCCACGCCGCGCGGTCGTGTCTTCTTCTCCCGCGCGTACACGCGTCCCAACAGGCTTACTTGCAGTTTTCTGTACTGTATGTTATGCATGTTTTGCACCGCGCTTTTTTTTCGTATTACAATAACGTACGCTTTCTAACGCTGTTGTAGTGGTAGAAGGTGGTCATTGGACTACGCGGGCATACGACTGACAGGAGGTGTACGAAGAGATCTCGATCTATTTTCGGAATTTGTTCCAGTTTGGTAATAAAGGCGCGAATAAGCTTTTCGACGCTTACTCATTTTTTTAGATGCATATGGTTCGACGTAAAGGGGCATCACAAGGCACGGAATTCGTAATGGTCGTTTTTCTAGTCAGATATTTCGTAAGCGAATATACCTTGCCCGACACCTGATTTAATGTACCTATGCTATTCCTGCACATTCCGACGCTGTTGCGGCAGTGTCAGTATCTCTCGCACTATATAGCGCAGGGGTTTTAAACACGCGGCCCGCGGCCCGCACATCCTTCTTCCCTTTTTTTTTTAATTTTGTTTGTGTGTACGTTAGTTATATCGTAGTTACAGCGCGACAACGGTAAGAAGAAACAACATGGACAGGTTGTTGTATGTACGTCCTCAAGCTACATAGGCATGACAGACCTAAAACATTTTCTTGTGAGGCACCCCGTGTGTCCACCATGCGTTGATACATAACCGTAAAAGAAGAGTCGATATTTCAGATTAGGCGTACAGATTTTAGTCATTTAGAAGATAGGTATAGACATGTTGTTGGAAAGGTTGCTACCAAATACCCTTCAGAAATGACCGATATATGAAATATCGGAAAGGTCTTTCAAATGGCAAAATTAGGCGACATTTGGTACAACCTGTTCCCCCCCCCCCCCCTCCTACCCACTGTCCCTTATGGGAGTGAATTTTCGTGAATGCAGACCGTTAGCTGATGCGAGCTTACGACCCCTGCTATAGCGGCACAAGACAAAAGCTCAGACGCTAACAATGTGGCCGCACAAAGCAGGCTGTACATGTCCATCTCGCGTGACTTGACCACTGGGAGACGTGACGGAGCCACAGAAAACAAATGTCTTTATAGTAGGGGTGTGCGAATAGTCAAACTTCATCTTGAATTGAATTCGAATCGAATAGCGCCGAATAGTTGAGAAAAAATATCGAATTCAGATCGAATATCGAATATTATATTTACACGAAACGTGCACCGCCAGTCATGACAAGACAAAGGAAGAGTAAAGACGCTACGGCGTGCTGAGAGCTTTATTGCGCGCTTATTAGTCTTTTTTTATAGCTTTTGTTGGTGCGCAAGCATGTTGATAAAAGAGCCGCCATTCCAGTCAGCAGCGCCACGCCTAACACCATAAAGGCTAGCAAAGGGGATACGGTACCTAGTTTTTTTTCCCCTATGGTCGCGCAATACGGCTCATCTGACAACCGTAATGTTGTGCTTCTCCGCCATGTGTGCTCCGGGCCCAAAAATCTTCGGGTGCCCGTGCACAGCAGCGTTTTAACTGCGCACCGGAACGATGGGAGCTTGTGGATGAGTGGTGCGGTGCGGAATGGCGACTGCACATCGTGGAGAGGTTTTCACACCTGAAGTCAATCACTGAGGGTAGCGCGGTCCAAATTCGGGACGTTCTACGGCGGTTGCGGCGTACGCGACCGAACTACACAAGGAGTCCGTGCCTTTGTTTCGAATTGAAGTTTGTGGAGGGCTTGACGGTTCTCCCATGTGTTTTTTACAGGCCGAAATAACATAATCTCCTTTAAAACATACATGCACTCGCTTTTGAACCGGGATATCGGTGCAAGTTTTAATGAAAGGCTCACAGTAACGACGTTAGCCACTCACGCGAACCAAGTTACACCATTGGCCTTTGTTGCGTTTTAGATATTCGCCCTGTCGAATTATTCGAGACTTCGGATACCAGCTATTCGAAAGTCGAATATTGGCACACCCCTACTTCATAGGGATTCTATGTAACGAGACTGCGTGCAGTCGTTTCGTTTTAGTGGAGGGCTAGGATATTCAAGAACGTTTCCTAGCTTTAGAGCTGTTGTGATAAGCTGCAAATTTATTACATTATTATAATTACTGTGATCACAGAATAACATTTGGGATATAAAATAATAAAGAATGCGAACAAAGCCCAGATTAGCCAGATGTTAACTATGTAAGCGTCTGGTCTATTTATTTGTAGCTCACCCGTTTCAGATAAATCAATTAGCCCCATATGCAAAAAATCAAAAAGAAGTTCAGTACTTGTCCATCATAGAACTCCAAAAAGCTTGCCCCACATTTTTTTTCAGATAAAATGTGAAGCATATATGTCTTTGGAACAAACTTAAAGGACACTAAAGAGAAGAAAAAATTTTTCTGTTATCACTAAACCACTCTTTTACAAAATGCCCACGCTCTCCGTGACAAGACTCTGCGCAAAAAGAAAATGCGGGTGGCGACGCCACCTTGACATTCCCGCAGCAGACGTCACGTCATAGATTCTGACGGCGTCCATATACTGGGGCCTACGTAGATCCCTAATTGGTAAATATGAAGTAAATTGACATCTGAGTGGCCCATAGACTTCACATACCAAGTTTCAGGAAATTTTGAAGAGCCAGTGCCCACAAAGTACGACAAATACAGTTTGGAATCCGTGACGCCATACGCGGAGATTTCAGCGCGAAATTCTAAAATGGAAATCTCACCTTCATTTTCTCCTCTGTCAATAAACTAATGGTGGTGAAATGAACGAAATTCGAGTTCTCAGCGAACACTTTGTCAATCTAAACTGATTCAGTGTTTCACTTTAGTGTCCCTTTAAGAACTGAGAAAAAGTCCAGGCCCGGCCCGACCCGAGCCCGTCACCTCAAACCCGGGCCCGGCCCTAAGCCCGGAGCTTCAAGCCCGAGCCCGGCCCGGGCCCGCCGAGAAACCTACTTTACCCGGCCCGGCCCGGCCCACGGGCCGGGCCGGGCCCGGGTTTTCGGGTAGGCCCGAGCCCGTGCAGTGCTCTAGCATAAGGTACTAATCAATGAGCAGCATGGATTTCGCAGAGGGCCGTCTTGCACAACACAATTAGTAGAATTTTATCACGATATAACGTCAGGCGTAGATACTGTAGGAAAGGTTGACGGTGTGTTCCTGGATTTCCGGAAAGCCTTTGACACGGTTTCCCATTCACTCTTATTGTTTAAACTTAGCACGCTGAACATTGATAAGACCGTTTTTAAATGGATCGAATATGCTACCTTTCTCAAAGAAGGCAATCTGTAGTACTGAATGGAAAATGCTCCGAATATGCAGATGTTACCTCAGGGGTCCCACAGGGCTCCGTTCTGGGTCCACTATTGTTTTTAATTTATGTCAATGATATCTCTGCAGGAATTTCATCTTCTATACGGTTGTTTGCGGATGACTGTGTTGTGTACAAAAAAATTTCCGATCACAATGATGCAATAGAACTTCAGAAAGACTTATCGCTCATTCATAACTGGTGTACCAAATGGAAAATGAATTTGAATATAACAAAGTGTGTACATATTTCATTTACTAAAAGGACGAAACCATTTCAGTCACGTTACCACCTGAACAATGTACAGTTGAAACAAGATAGTGCATATAAGTACCTAGGTGTGCTACTATCATCTGAATGTTCATGGAAGCCTCAAGTGGACACTCTCATAGCCAAAGCTGGTAAGGCTTTAAATTTTATTCAAAGAAACCTGCGATGCTCGCATGCGAATTTAAAACGTATGGCATACACTACTTGCATCAGGCCTCTTTTAGAATACGGTTGTGTTGTGTGGGACCCCCCCGAGGTAACCTTCATTGCTGCTCTTGAACAAATACAGAATCGTGCTGCCAGGTTCGCATTGGGACGGTACGGAAGGAGGGAGAGCTGCACTGCAATGAAGGCTGAGCTAGGATGATATTGTCGTTATGACCGCCGCCATAAACAGAGATTAAAATTTCTTTATTTGATTTACTATAATAAAACTGGAATTAACGTTTTGACCATAGTTACAAAATCCTGGAATACCCAGCTAAAACGAACATGTATGCCAGTTCATTTTTTCCTAGAACAATTAAACAGTGGAATAGGCTAACTGAAAAACAAGTACATAGTGGGAACGAAGAAGTATTTTATTCAATGCTGTAATCCCGTGCTGTCACCCGAACGAAGATGTATTCAAAGTTGTATTGTGTGCGCGAATGAAGATGTATTTCATTTATTGATGTAACCCCCCTGCTGTAACGCCTTCGGGCGCTGTATCTGATGAATAAAGAATAAAGAACTTCGTAAACTAGCGACACTCTCCTCCTCCGCTCTCGTTCCTCCTCTCCTTCGCATTCGGATGGATGCTATGAGCGTCCCCTTTATAAAGGGGCGGTGAGAAGTGTGCCACTAGTCTCGACAAATAAAGAGAAAAAAAAAAACATTTTTTTCTTTCTTTTTTTCTCTTTAAGTTGGCCTAATGCCTTAATTGACTATTTCGATTAAATCTGTCTTACTATAAAAGGGAAAAAAAGGCAAATTGATAGCCCAGTTCTCTGCCCTCTACGGCAAAATCTCCTCATTCTTCCCACTATTTATTTTTGTCCTTTTCTCTAGTTTTCTGCCACCAATACTCTAACCTTCTTTTATACCCCTGTCACACGGCATATCTATAAATGTCATTTACAACGAATGTCGTTCGTTTGTAATGTCATTTGTCTGCTGTCACACGGCGAAACTAAATGCCATTCGATCAAACTAGCTGAGTCAAACAATTGCTGAAATGCGTTCCCAGTCTATGCCCAAGCGGCTTCTCGCCTTGTGCGAGACCCGCTGGGTTGAGAAACATGGTGCGCTTCTTTCTTTTGCTTGCCTGTCTGACCCCATCATTTCAGAGCTTACTGAAATTAAATCAACGGGGAGCCCCAGGCAAACAACCAGCTCTGTGCTCTGCTGTCACCATTATTCATTGTAAGCCTCCATGTCGCAAAGCACGTGCTGGCAGTGACTCTGCCTTTATCGAGAAAACTTCAGGCAGAGAACGCGGACATGTGCTCGGCCATTGAGCACATCGATGCACTTTTGAGAATTATAGAACGAACTCCGAAGCGTTCTTTGGGAATGTATTCTCCAAGGCTCAGGAATGTGGAGACCGGCACAATTACGTAGAGATAGCTAAACCACGGAAAGCAGCAGACAGCAACCGCTGAAATGCTCCCGCAGAAAGTGTAGAAGAATTTTCCCGCAAATCCATGTACATACCTTTCATTGACTTTATACTGACTCAAGCTAGATCAGCGTTTTGAGAGGCACAGGTCGATAATTCAAAGCCTTCGTGTATTGATCCCGGCATCAATTTCACCATCACATAATGTCCGCCTCAAGCAAGCAAAGGAAGTAATGCTTGCGTTCGCTAAGGATCTGGATAAGATTGCGTCTCTGGGCCAATTTGAGCTCTGGTGGAGGAAGTGGGAGGCAACAACACTAAACCTGCGCCCCAGCACTGGGCTTGATGCGGCAAAGGGGGCGACGCCTGCGTCAGCACGGCTTCACTATCCCTGCAAGAAAAAGAGATTAGTTATCTCAGCAGCACGTTACGGTCCTCTGATTGTTAAGGAAAATGTGATGCGCGCGCACTGATCATGTGGTTTGCCTTTGCTATAATATCTTCGTTCCGCTGGAATAAAATTAGTTGGAAGTTCGGCGCCCGTCCTGTTGTCTTGTGTGTTTGTGTCCTCGTTTGATTTGCGCCAAAAGTACCCTCAGTTATGAACCAGTACCAACTAGCTCAAACCAGAATTCTGCTTGATTCTCTTCTTCACTGCGACAGCACTTTCTACCCCAGCATTCATAAGTTGCTGCAAATATTGGTAACACTCCCTCTTACCACCGCCACAGCAGAAAGATCTTTCTCCAGTTTAAGGAGGCTAAAAACCTACCTGCGCTCTACAGTGTCCGAAGAGCGGCTGGTCGGTCTAGCGCTCCTCTACTCTCACAGGGATGTAACCATTACCCACAATGATGTTATCGATCGCTTCGCGAAGACTCCCCGTCGCTTGGACTTTGTTTTTTAGGTTATCATTGGTGCTAGCTCGCTTACTCTCGAATCATGACTTAAATGAAACGAACTGTTAGACTTAAAGGGGTGGTGCCACCAAATTTGTGGCTAGCGCGTTCTTCGCTGCAAGCGTTTCTTATAGCTCTAGGAAGCATGATACACGCACCAAGATTCACGTATTCTCGCTAAGTAATTTAATATCGCCTTATTTATGCGGACAACTTTCGGTTTCGGTTTCTGGGCACCAAGGTTGGGCAGTGACGTAGCAGTGTAGTATCACGTGACCACACAAGGCTCGCGCGAAGATGCGCAGCACTTCGCCAGGAAGCGATGGAAACTCGGCAAGTGATGTTGCAACCGATGCTTTGAGTGTGTATCGCCTCGCCTGGCTTTCACACTCGCCCTCGTTTTGCCCTGTCGTGATGTCAGCTTCGAAAATGATAACGGCCGCCGTGGCTTGACACACAGACTTCGAATTTTTCTTCTGTAAAGCTAAATAAATGGCCAAACGTTCCTTCAAATAAAAGAGGGCCAGGGTGAAAGCAAGCAATAGGGAGTGATGCGCACTTACAGGAATAGCCAAACTCTCTCCCAATAACTCGAAAATATGGCACGATCGGCGCCACTTTACAGCCGTGCAGAGCGCTGGGCCACGCGCTCGCGTGATGTAGCTCATACTGAGCGCGATAGTACATGCGTTCTGGAGGTAACCGGGCTTAAAGTCAGGGGGGGGGGCCCGGGGGGGGCCCGGCCCCCCTCTCCATTTTTTAAGCAGGGGCTCGGGCCCCCCCTCAGCTGGTCAACTGCAGCACAACAGCACCCATTCCACAAGCGCTGGAGTTGATTTTTTTGTTTGTTTGTTTTGGCAGTGGTGCCGTGTGTGGGGAAATTGTAACTCTCGAATTTTATTAAAAATGATTTAATCGTAATTGTTTGTTTGATGTGGCGCGACCAAAACATGTAAAAAGGTATCGTCATACTGCTGCATGTGTTTCCTCGAGACACTGCACATGACGGAGAGATGGAAACGAGGGGCTCCCAGTTCAGATGAACGAGCTTTTGCTATATTTTTATTTGTAGAGCATTCATAAGTAGAGACCGGATTATAGGCAAATGCCTATTTTTTTTCCTTGCGTTCCTATCGCGCCACTTTCATATATGAGCATGAATTAGGGGTTAAGGAGGGCTTTTATAGTGTTTTTATAGTGCCTATAAATGCCTATTTTTGGGGTTTGTGCCTAAATGTCTATAAGTGCCCATAAATGCCTATTTTCAAAATTGGTGCCTATATGAACGCTATTTAGCCTCAAATTTTGCTTTCGAGTACAGTTTGAGACCGTAATTCATGTTACCGGGCAAAATTGACGTTTCGGAACTTTATGGGGTGCAACAACCTATAGTTCCCTAGTTCAACAAACATCCGGGAAGCAACCGGTAGCAGCAGTGAAATGGGACGCGCCGGCCACCTTACCCCACCGCACTGACATGGCGCGAGCGGTTGGAGCAGGGCACAGGAAAGGACGCTATTTCTGCAACCCTAAATGGGAGCACGTCCCAGGCGGGAAGGCGGGAAGAGGAGAGGGGAAGAGGAGAGTGGCGTCTATGGCCAAGGACGTGGCGGGCGGCTTTTACCGCCGGTTTTCCAGTCCAGTGTTCCCATGGAATTGAAGCACCTCCTTGAAGACTTGGGCGTGGTGGGGGGCAGAAAACAGGAGGTGCCTGCGCGCAGCAGCAGGGATATGGAGAGCGAATGTGAAACCATGGAGTGCCGTCAGGGGAAAATAGAAAGTAGGTAAAAGAAAATCAGGTGTGCACATGGCTTTTGTTTCGTTTGTAATTTACTCTTAAAGGGCGCTTCACCAGATCACATTAGAAATTTTAGTCAGATACTGGAAGTGTTCGCGTGCCCAATGAAGAGCTTTGTACCACAAGAACTTTTTAATTGGTTCATTACGAGCCGCGAAAGCATGATGCCGGTAGATGAGCTTGAAACCTTTGCCACTCGCAAGCCAAATTCCTTCCCTGCCCTCTTCGGTATGAGAGAAACTCGGAGCCGGAAGATCACACGACGTTGACGCATCAACACGCCATGCGCACGCAAGATTACACTATGTGCACATGACATGCCCAAGCCAGGTCGTGCGCACAAGCGGTGTTGTATCGTTTCGGCGTTCGCTTTATAGTGTACTGCCTGTTTCTGTGGTATGGATCCGTCTATGCGTTTGGAGAGGCTCGCATGGATCCTGTATCCTTACCACGACACAGCGCGTCGCACAGCTGGAACTGCTGTAAGGAACGATGCACCAAAAACATGCTAAGCGTTGTCAGGGCTGGCGCCGGCACGACGCGGGAACGGCGAGAACACGAACACAAAAGAAATATAGGCAGCTAAGTCTCGCATCGCTCTCGATTCGAAGAAAAAACTAAAGAAAAGTGCGCACACATTCCGTTTGTATGTTTTAATATTTCTATTAACTTTAGCGGCGCTCGGTAGGTGTTAGCTTCCTCGAAAAGAAGGAAATCGGGCGCCAGATTCCCCCAACGAGCTGCTGTAATACAGCCCCAACGGCTGTATCGGAGGCATCTACCATTACGCTCTGCGGGACACCGGACCTGGGGTATTCAAGCAGTGCGGCGTTTGCCAAAGCGTCCTTGACCTCGCAGAAGGCTTCTTTTGCTTCTTGAGACCAGGAGAGGGTGTCCGAGCCATTTCGTGAAGTGGCCAGCAGGTCGTGAAGAGGTTGAAGGATATGGGCGCAGCGGGGAATGAAGCGGCGGTAGAAGTTTACCAAACCCAGAAATTCCCGAAGCTGGCGCTTGGCGGTCGGCTGCGGAAATCCTTGCACGGCTTCAACCTTGTTGGGTTGAGGAAGAACTCCTGAGGCGGAGATGACGTGTCCAAGAAACGAGAGTTGTCGCACACCAAGCTCGCATTTGGCCATGTTCACGACCACGCCATGTTCCACTAAGCGCTGGAAGACGATGCGCAGATGATTCACGTGCTCTTCCGGAGTGCTGCTGGCGACTAGCAAGTCGTCAAGATAGGCGTGGCAGAAGCTGAGGCCGCGTATAGCACCGTCCATGAACCGCTGGAATGTCTGACCCGCGTTTCGGAGTCCGAATGGCATTCGGAGGAATTCGAAAAGTCCGAAAGGCGTTGCGATGGCGGTCTTCGGGACGTCCTCCGGGGCAACGGGAATCTGATGGTATGCCCGCACCAGGTCGATTTTCGAGAAGATAGTGGCACCGTGAAGCCTCGTCGTGACATCGTGTATGTGCGGTACCGGGTATCTGTCTGGAGTCGTTACCTGGTTCAGCGCCCTATAGTCCCCGCATGGTCGCCAGTCTCCCGGCGTTGACTTTGGCACCATATGAAGTGGAGATGCCCAGGCGCTCGACGAGGGTCTGATGATCCCTAGCTCCATCATGTGTTCAAATTCCTGTCGTGCGACCTTCAACTTCTCTGGAGGCAAACGGCGAGGCCGCGCGTGCACGGGTGGGCCGCTGGTGGCGATGTAATGGCGTACCTCGTGCTTCACCGCGGCGCTGCCTGGCGGCTTGGCTTGGCTTGGCTGCCGCCACAGCACTCCCCCCCCCTAGTGAGTTGCCGAACGGAGTTAAAGGTCCAGGCGAGTGGGTGCTCTTGATAGCCGCCCACTGTGCGTCAGCCGGGAGGGCACCTCGTGGACTTGGGCTGGCATTGAAGCTGGGGGGTCCTGGCGATGATTCCCTTAGTGGAGGCAACACGGCGTCGTCACGGTCCATGTGTGCTGGCTTGATGCGGTCCAATGACACGACCTCCTCACGGCCGTTTCTCTTGATTGTGAATTGCTTGTTGCCACGGCGGAGGACTTGAAACGGCCCATCATAGGGTGGCTGAAGAGGTCGCCGAACCGCGTCGTGTCGTACAAACACATATGGGCACGATGTGAGCTGTGGGTCGACGTGCACCACACGCGACCCTGGGGGCCGTGGAGGTACCGCGCGCAGTTTGCTCATGACGTTGCGTAGGCGAAGTGCATAGTCGCTGCAAGCTATGGATGCCTCCTCTGAGCCGCGCGCAAAGAGCTCTCCCGGCAGCCTGAGTGTCGTGCCGTAGACCAGCTCAGCGGCGCTGCAGCCAATGTCCTCTTTCAAGGTGGACCTTATACCCAAAAGAACGAGTGGGAGGGCCTCCACCCAGTTGTGTTCCTCGGTTGCCGTGAGCGCAGCCTTCAGTTGGCGGTGAAAGCGCTCCACCATGCCGTTGCTCATGGGGTGGTACGCTGTCGTGCGTATGCGTGAGGTGCCCATGAGCTGACTGATGGCAGTGAAAAGGGCCGATTCGAATTGTCGGCCGCGGTCTGTTGTTATCGTGGAGGGCACACCGAAACGGGCTACCCAGTGGTACAGGAAAGCACTCGCAACCGTCTCGGCAGTGATGTCCGCGATAGGGATGGCCTCCGCCCAGCGGGTGAACCTGTCGACACATGTCAGCAGGTAGGCCTTTCCGTGGCAGGGTGGCAGTGGGCCGACGATGTCCAGGTGGACATGATCAAAGCGAGAATCCGGAGTGGGGAGTGTTCCCAGTGCTGTCGAGGTATGGCGTTGTATCTTAGAGCGCTGGCAAGCTACACATTCGCGTGCCCAGCGTCGGACGTCCCGATTTACGCCCGGCCAGACAAATCTTGCCGTCACCAGTCTTTGGGTGGCTCTAATCCCCGGATGAGACAGTCTGTGCAAGGACTCGAACACATGGCGACGGAGGCTCGCGGGCACGAACGGGCGAGTTCTACTGACGCTTGTGTCACAGCAAACCTTGTCCTCGGATCCGGGAACCGGGATCCACTCAAGATTCAGGGCAGTGGTCGCGGTCAACAGGTGTTTCAGTTCGTCATCTTCACGTTGAGCGGCTGCCAAAGCGGGAAGATCAACCTGTAGTGTGGGCATGATGGCGTTCACAGGATTCCGTGAGAGGGCGTCCGCTACCTCGTTGTCGCCGCCTTTGACGTGGCGGATATCAGTCGTGAACTCTGATATATAGGACATTTGGCGCCGTTCACGTGCTGTGTGCGTTCCACCGTCGGAGCTTAGCGAGCGCAATGCATAAGTAAGCGGCTTGTGGTCGGTGAGGACGAAAAACTCTACACCTTCCAGGAAATGGCGAAAATGTCGTATGGCAGCGTACACGGCCAGCAGTTCTCTCCCGAAGGTGCTGTAGCGGCGCTCGGTAGGTGTTAGCTTCCTCGAAAAGAAGGAAATCGGGCGCCAGATTCCCCCAACGAGCTGCTGTAATACAGCCCCAACGGCTGTATCGGAGGCATCTACCATTACGCTCTGCGGGACACCGGACCTGGGGTATTCAAGCAGTGCGGCGTTTGCCAAAGCGTCCTTGACCTCGCAGAAGGCTTCTTTTGCTTCTTGAGACCAGGAGAGGGTGTCCGAGCCATTTCGTGAAGTGGCCAGCAGGTCGTGAAGAGGTTGAAGGATATGGGCGCAGCGGGGAATGAAGCGGCGGTAGAAGTTTACCAAACCCAGAAATTCCCGAAGCTGGCGCTTGGCGGTCGGCTGCGGAAATCCTTGCACGGCTTCAACCTTGTTGGGTTGAGGAAGAACTCCTGAGGCGGAGATGACGTGTCCAAGAAACGAGAGTTGTCGCACACCAAGCTCGCATTTGGCCATGTTCACGACCACGCCATGTTCCACTAAGCGCTGGAAGACGATGCGCAGATGATTCACGTGCTCTTCCGGAGTGCTGCTGGCGACTAGCAAGTCGTCAAGATAGGCGTGGCAGAAGCTGAGGCCGCGTATAGCACCGTCCATGAACCGCTGGAATGTCTGACCCGCGTTTCGGAGTCCGAATGGCATTCGGAGGAATTCGAAAAGTCCGAAAGGCGTTGCGATGGCGGTCTTCGGGACGTCCTCCGGGGCAACGGGAATCTGATGGTATGCCCGCACCAGGTCGATTTTCGAGAAGATAGTGGCACCGTGAAGCCTCGTCGTGACATCGTGTATGTGCGGTACCGGGTATCTGTCTGGAGTCGTTACCTGGTTCAGCGCCCTATAGTCCCCGCATGGTCGCCAGTCTCCCGGCGTTGACTTTGGCACCATATGAAGTGGAGATGCCCAGGCGCTCGACGAGGGTCTGATGATCCCTAGCTCCATCATGTGTTCAAATTCCTGTCGTGCGACCTTCAACTTCTCTGGAGGCAAACGGCGAGGCCGCGCGTGCACGGGTGGGCCGCTGGTGGCGATGTAATGGCGTACCTCGTGCTTCACCGCGGCGCTGGCTGGCGGCTGCCTCGTCAACTCGGGAAAATCCTGCAGAATGCGAGTAAAACGTTCTGCACCGGACGGCCCGAGCAGAGTGGGGCTCAGCGGAGGGTGGTGCGAGGGATTTCCTTGCACAGTTGCCTGCGACACGGGATCGTGAAGGCGGCGGTTGCGCACGTCGACGAGAAGGCCGAAATGCCGAAGAAAGTCCGCACCCAAGATGGCGAACTTCACTGCTGCCACGATGAAAATCCACCGGAACGTTCTGTTCAAGCCTAAATCGAGTGGCAGCGAGCGATGTCCGTAGGTGGCGATGGTTGTGTTGTTGACCGCCTGAAGCGGGGACGCACTGGGGACACGGCGATCGGTGGACCCGACCGGCAGCACGCTCACCTCAGCGCCGGTGTCCACGAGGAATCGAAGGCCACTGTCGCGGTCGGTGAGGAAAAACACTGATGGACGACGTTCGGGGGCCTCTGCGACACTGGTCGTCGTCAGTGCCGGCCGCTCCCGTTTCCCGCATAGTCGCACGGAGGAATGCATTTGCGAGCAGCATTGCCATGCTTCCTGTGGTACCAGCAGATTCTCTGTTGCACTGCTGGGCGCTGGCGCTCCTCGGGAGTGCTGCGGGCCTGCATCGCTGCGACGGTATCGGCGAGGCGGGATATCTGCTCCCCGGATGTCATGCAGCGTGGTCGTGGGCGCGCCGCCGGCGATGTCTGGCTGTAGCGCCGCGACGGACGGCGGAGCGACCGCCAGCACCGAGTCCGCGAGCTCGGCGAGTTGAGACAGGCGTTTGTCGGCAGCCGAGGCGAGGACCATGCGCACGTTGACCGGAAGTCGCTCTAGGAACAGCTCGCGAAGCAGTCTGCTGTCGGCATCGGTGGTGGCTGCGCCGGCCGTGTGCAACAGCTGCCTCATGTGGCGCAACAATTGGCTGGGCGTCCGGTCCCCGAGCTCGGTGTCGTGCAGTAGCTGCTGCAGTCGCTGAGGCTCGGACGGCGTGAGGCGGCTGATGAGCAGCTGTCTGAGCGCTGTGTACGCGTTCTCTGCAGGTGGAGCGACCAGCAGATCGCGTATCTCGCTCGCTATTGCCGGTGGGAGGCTGGCGACCACGTGGTGGTACTTTGTTAGCTCAGCGGCAATACGACGAGCGGTGAATTGGGACTCCACCTGCAGGAACCACAGCTGCGGGTCCGCTGTCCCAAAACGGCGGGAGCCTGATGTCGACGGCGGAGATGGCCGGTGCGTCAGGGGGAGTCTCCATGGCGTCGATCGCTTGAAAAAGGCGGTAAGCCTCGTCCGGGTCACCACTGTTGGGACGCGTGTACGCGCGGGAGATGAAAACACGACCGCGCGGCGTGGATCCCAAACATCGACTGTTTATTCAGGTTTTCTGGAGGTTCCGGAGAGCAGCGGAGGGTGGCGCTGCCTGGCGGCTTGGCTTGGCTTGGCTGCCGCCACACTTCTATTCAAGCAACAGTTGCACAAATTACACATGTAGCCTCGAATAATTCTCGCAGTTTCATGTACTATAGTGTGACATACACAGGACCATTCCTTGTTGAACTTCACCTCCCCCACATTGGTGCGCGCGCCCGTGAGATAAAGGGCACGAGGCATTCAGTCTGACATTTCACCTCCTTCCGGGGAGCGTAGCGTTGCAAATCTTGGCAGACGTGATCGTTAGCGCAATGCATGCATTACACTTCTAGCTCGAAACGCTCAAACCTGGTAAGGGGCCCTTTATGGTGTTCACACTAGAGCACTGCACGGGCCGTGATTCTCGGCCCGGGCCCGGCCCGAGCCCGGCACACGTTGAAGTTTACCCTCCCGAACCCGGCCCGGTCATTCAAAAGCGAAACCCGGGCCCAGCCCGAACCCGAGAAAAAGTTTCAGTTACCCGACCCGGCCCGGCCCGACCGCAGATCGGGCCCGATAAAGGCCCGAACCATGAATCTAGGTGGTGTTGCCCGAACATGAAATCGACAGCAAGGCGTTTTATGTAGCAAATGACTACGTTTTGTTTTGTGCAGGCTACGCTAACACGTATGCTTTATTCTATGGTAATTCCTTGTACAAAAGGGCCACACTGTGGTAACAGTTGACCGGACATACTGGGTACAATGAACGCCTCTTCGTCAGCTTTATATGTGCATATTTTTTCAACAAATACAATGAGAATCATCAACAGCGTTTGGTAGCGGACATGACCATCGACAGAATTTTGCCTTGGACGGTGCAAACCCGTGTTGCATCACGGTGGCGGAGGTGGGGAGTGCTTGTGTCGCTTGGGTAGGGAACAAGTGTTAGTGAGCTTGACTTTTGCAGGCCCCTGCCAACGCCCCTGGTAGCGGATATTGTAGCAAAAAAAAATGTGATTTGCAGCATGACTTCAGTTTCAGCGAGAAGCGCAATCAGAACAGATGAGACAGAGAACAGAACGCGCTCTTCACTTTGTTTTATTATGCTCTCTATAGAAATTTAAAGCATGCTTTACATCAAACCCAATCATGCACCCTTCTGGATATGTAGCACCTATCTGCAGCAAAGTAGCACCTTGCACCGGCGAGAGAAATAGTGAAAAAAGACAAATTTATTATCGTTGTTCTAAATATGCTAACCTAGATCAATGTTATAACACACCGCGCACCACGTGTAATTTTCCAAAGACTTACAAACATCCGAAAGGACGGAAAAAAATATTTACTGGAGCATTATTTCCGTATATTGCACCACTGCTAGTATATACAGTCTATAGAGCCGAAGAACTTGTGTATTTATTTATTGTTTGCTGCGCTTCTTGTTTGCTTTCTCTTCTAATTTTCTACTGACTTCCCTCTCTGATGTCTTTGGCCTTTAGGGTATCAATAAAGGAAAATAAAATCAAATAAGTTTTTGTGGCGTAGTTCACAGTTCATCTTTTACAAGTCATTGTGCAGAAAGTCAAATTTATCAAGAGATTTCGGTTGTAAGCACGCCATGCTCTGTTGAATGAGATATCCTGCCGCGCTGCAGTTTCTTGAACTGTTTGCACTAGCCGCAAGGGCGCATGACGTCTTCTTTGCGAATAGTGAAGGCGTCGGCAGTCGTAGTTCTCAGACCTCCCCCACTGGAGCAAATTTCGGACGTCTCTGCGGACTTCTGCAGAATGAACATAGCTTTCCGGCTCATCGCTTCATTTCTATTGTTCCCGAACGTCATGCCACTCTTCAGTATAATCTATAAAACTCGTCTTTGTGGGCTTCTCCTTGTAGTTTTCACCAGTGTAGGTTACGCATTTTTTGTACTACTCTTTTTCTTTATATTATAATATGTATGCTTTGCTAATGCTAACGCTGTTGTACCGGTTGAAAGTGGCGATTGGACTACGCGTGTGGGAGTGGCAGGAGTTGGACGAAGAAATTTTGATCGGTTTTCGGGTTTGGTTCCAGTTTGGTAATTAAGGCGTGAATAAGCTTCTCGACGCTCACTCATTTTATGCATATGGTTCTAGGCAAGGGGACATCACCCAGTGTAGAATTCATAATAGTCTTTCTTTTTTCAAGCCAGATATATTGTCAAGGGAACATATTATGCCCCACATCTTGTTTAATGGACATATGCTATTCCTGCACCACGGCCGCTGGATGAAACGCTTTTAGATGCAGCGGCCGTGCCTGCACATTCTCGCGCTGTTGCGGCAGTATCATGTAGCTCTCGCACCATATGGCGGACCACGATGAAAACTGAGACGTTAACCATGTGGGCACACAAAGTAGGCTGCGCCTGCCCAAGTCACTTCACATGACCACTGGGAGCCGTGACGGAGCTCCGAAAAAGAACGTGTCTTTGTATAGTGATTCTATGTAACGAGACTACGCGCAGACCTTTCGTGTTAGTGGACTGCGGGAACTTCAAGGAAGTAAATTGCCCTGCCTTGGAGCTCTGTGATTGCTCTTCTGATGATCAGTTATAGATATCAATTTATTAGATAAAGTTTATCGTATTAAATTTATTACTGCCCGTACAAAATAAAATTCAGGATATAAAATAATAGCGAATGCAATTAATAAAGCAAAGAACAGTGAGATGTTAACTATAGAAGCGCCTAGTCTATGCGCAAGGCCCGTTATGCAAGAAGCAAAGAAAATTCAGTACGTGTCTCTCCAAAAAATCTCTCCAAATAGCTTGCCCCACATCAAAAAACCTTTTTACGGATATAATATATGGAACATACGTATATGTATGCAAAACGTAAGTGGAACAATCTTAAAGCGACACTACAGTGACACACAATTTGTCTATCATAAGAAAATTACTCTGTCTCAGTACCAAAATCACCACGCTCGCCGCAACAGGTCCATTGGCGATCGAGAAATTTTGCAAAAAGAAAACACTGAGGGCGACGCCACTTTGAAATTCGCGCACCAAACGCCGTGACGTCATACATTTTGACGGCATCTATTAGTGCCCACATTATTACAAATCCGTAAAAATGAAGTGCATTGACCTTTCAGGGGGCCAAGGAATTTCCTGAAAATAGGTATGTTACACCTATGGATGTCCCATACCTATTTTCAGGAAATTCCATTGAGCCAATGTCTCCGAAGTACGACATATCAGTGTCATCACACGTGGAGATTTCGACCCGAAACCTTAAAGGAGGAACTTTGACCTTTATTTTATCCTGTATTAAAAAACTTATCATGGTACAATTAAAGACATTAGAGATCTCAGAGTACACTTTATCAATCTAAACCTATTCAGTGTTTCACTTTCGTGTCTCTTTAAGAAATGAGCAAAGTCCAAGCCCGGCCCGACCCGAGCCCGCCGCCTCAAACCCGGGCCCGGCCCTAAGCCCGGAGCTTCAGGCCCGAGCCCGGCCCGGGCCCGCGGTGAAAACCGCTTTACCCGGCCCGACCCGGCCCACGGGCCGGGCCGGGCTCGGGTTTTCGGGTAGGCCCGAGCCCGTGCAGTGCTCTAGTTCACACAAAGAGAAGAAATTGACTCTGCGCTATTAGACCCGGCCAATGCAAGGCTAACAGACCCTTCTGGCCTTTTAGCGGTCTGGCTATTGAATCCTGTGCTGCCCTTCCCAGCCATGCCGAAAAGAAGCAGACCCAGGAGCGTGTTTATACGATGGTGGACACTTAACTTACCATTCTGGACAATAAAAGGAGAAACCGTGTTCTGGAGACCGTGCCCGAAAAGGGACCATTGCATGGCTATGTTAAATCATTAACGCCTTTGTACAATCATAAAATATAACATTTGTTTGCTTTCCTATCGTAGACCAGGTCGCGCACGTCCTTATTCAAAATTTCAGTTTTTGTAAAAATTTATTGTGCCTATATTTGCGATTTTGGGGGCCTAAAACTGTGTTTTTCCTGCCTATTTTTGGCGCCTAAAACACGATTTTTCAGTGCCTAAAAATCCGGCCTCTATTCATAAGCATCACTTTAATTCAGTTCGAGAGACAGTTTGCTTGACTATATATATATATATATATATATATATATATATATATATATATATATATATATATATATATATATATATATATAGTATATGTTACCACTCTATGAGGGCCCCCCCTCCAATGAAGGGTGACTTTAAGCCCTGGAGGTAACAGAGGTCCCGAGGAGACTCACGTCACTACAGATATGGTGTGACGTCACTACAACTTTCGTTGTCCTTCCCAGAGCTACAGTGTACTAGAAGAGGGCAGTGGGCTTACTCTCCGGCGCAGCTATGTGGTGGGATGGCTCCACGAACGTCGCCAGTGTGTGCTTCTCTGTTCGCCCGGGCGGCGGCGCTGGCATCGCCATCAATAGAAGTTGGGAGGAGCGTTGCCCGAGAGAGCCGGCTAGCTCTTGCAGGCGCTGCACCGTGCTCGCGACCGGGCTGCAGAAATTAGGCGCCTTTTTCGTTCTTCGAAGCACAACCACCACCAGCAGTTGTCGAGGCACGTTTCATGGCTGTGGACGTTGTCGCGCCAACTTTTTTTTCCGGCAGTGTTTAGCCGTACGCAGCACGCGCAAGAGATTAGTATGCTTTTTAGTGCCTGAGCCATGCCGCAACATCGGCAAAATCACTGCTACGCACCTGAATGCCAATACAGGCTACGTGTACGTCAAGGGTGGGCCGAATCTCTCGTTGTTTGGGGTCCCGAAGGATCAGAGCAAGCGTAAAGATTGAGAAACGAACCTCCACAGAGCGACAAGCCCCTGGAAGACAGCGCAGTGTGCGAGCTTCATTTCGAGCCACGTTATGTGCTTAGAGACTATGTGCACAATATCGAGGGAAAAGAAGTGCGGGTACCTCGTGGGCAGGACCGTAAATGGTGAGGGGGTTGAGGGGGTCTGACACCCCCCCGAAATTTTTTAATGCGTTAACTTTTCGGGTGATACTAAAGTATTTACACGCCTTTACATCGACCACCAGTGGCCGAAGTTTGCCGTTCTACACAAAAATACCCCTCGAAAAAGATTCCTGTGTACGGCCCTGCTCGTGGCCGCACCCATTCTCCGCGCCTATGCTGTGCCGACGATCCTTCCCAATCTGCCAACGCATCTTAGTAAGGAGCCTACGCAAGAGGACCGTTCGTGTATAAGGAAAAGATATGAAACTTCAGACGGACAGTAAAATCCCGAATTCTGTCCTTCCGACAATGCGGTGTCTGCCGTTTGCTCACACCGACGACGCTGTTGATGCAGGCTGTGAATGATGCCCAAAAGCGTCTACATCTTCTCCATCTGATGATATAACTCAGTTTTATTTCTTAGAAGTGCCCTCACCGTACTGCAGTGGCGTAGCCAAGGGGTGGCACCAGTAGCGTAGCCAGAAATTTTTTTCGGGGGGGGGGGGGGGTTCAACCATACTTTATGTATGTTCGTGCGTGCGTTTGTAGTGTGCGTGCATATATACGCAAGCAAAACTGAAAAATTTGGGGGGGGGGGGTTGAGCCCCCCCAACCCTTGGCTACGCCATAGGTGGCACACCAGGCCCGTGCCCCCCCCACTTCCCCCGAAAAAAAATTCTACGTATGTCCCTGCCATACTGGAGCAAGCACAATTTTCCTGACCCCGTCGGTGTCGTATACCGCGCGGCCGTGTTGACCGCTAATGCCGAAGTGCTCTCCGAGAAAGTGGTTGCAGTGTGCCCGCTGCTACCCTCACAGCAAAAGTAATTTTTTTTACGTTGTCACACGTCTTCATTTTGATGTGAAAGGACTGAACAGTGACAAAGCAGGAAAGCGGCAGAGGGCCAAGAAGCTGAAGGTGAGTCGTTAAACATGAAGTGAATAAAGTGCATCAATGGCTGGATGTTGTACTTCAGTTTTTGCAAATAAGAGCTTCGTGTCAGAAACACGAGCTTCGTGTGTATCTTAATTTCGTTTACCGTTATGGCACTGTAAATATGCATAACAGACGTGTAACTGCATAATGATGGTTAATAATAACCCCCACAAAACTACTGTCTCGGTCATGTGCAACAACCAAGGTGGAACGAAAAATATTTAAGCTACAACTTCATTTTAGCATGTCAAAGGCACAAACCCAGCCAGCATACCTGCATTTTTAAGGAGCGGGCGTGCATTGTTTTCTAATTCCATGGTGGAAGGCAGGGCATAATCTTGAAACAAAATCATTTTAGGTTAGGTCTACATGGCATGAAACCGTATATTTTGAAGGGTACATCGTCCTTTTCCGCGAGATGCTACATTGGGGCAAATACGATGTGGCCTAAACAAATATAGTGCTTGTCAAAATATGCAAAGAACTGAAGTGCGCAAAAAAAAAGCAAAGCTTTAACTGCATCGCACTAAAAATGAGAAAGGCATCGGTAGCTTTGGCTGCCATCGGACTTACTTTCGGCAAACTCTATCGCAAAAGAACAGGGGGAAAAGGCGAACTGAGAGCAACATACGCTCTCAATATAGTCAGAGAGCGGTCTATACAAGCAAGTTTATTTTAAATATCAAAGGAACGTGCGTCGCAACTCTAACGTGCGGATAACGGCGAGCAGCTTCTGCAAGCGAAACATCTATTGAAGTTGCCTGTGGCGCCACCTCTCCTATGCGACGCCAACTGCGTCAGAGGAGCGGCGGAGTAAGCTCACTGCCCTCTTCTAGTACACTGTACCAGAGCTAGAGTGTACTAGAAGTTTTGAGTGGCGCGAACGGAGACCGGTTCTATTGTTAGCCGCTGACCCCTCTCGCGTGGAAAATTGCGGCGGCGCTGTCATCGCCGGCACTTGAAGAGCGCCCGCTCGCTCCGCGGTTGTCATGGTTTGTGCCCGGTGAATATTCGCGTTGGAAAAATCTATCCTGATCTGCGCAGCTCCTGCTATGCCTCCGAAGCAACGGCTGTATCATTACTACGTGCCAGGATGCAAGACTTATTGCGCGTGGACTGAGCAAATGCGGAAAACTTCCCTTTCGTAATTGCTTTTTGCCATTGCGGGACGGCATCGCAATGATATGTCGAGCAGCAAGATTGGCAAATATTCCCTTAAGAACATTTTTATCGTAACAGATGTTTGTCCGCCTCGGTGGAACAGTGGCTAGGGTGCTCGGCTGCTAACCCGAAGGTCGCGGGTTCGATCCCGGCCGTGGCGGTCGCATTTCGATGGAGGCGAAATGGTAGAGACCCGTGTACTGTGCGATGTCAGTGCACGTTAAAGAACACCAGATGGTCGAAATTTCCGGAGCCCTCCACTACGGCGTCTCTCATAATCATATCGTGGTCTTTGGGGACGTTAAACCCCAGATATTATTATCGTAACACATTTTTATGAACACTGGCTCGGGTTTTTAAATTGGCTCGTTTCAATTACCATGCAGATGAAGAGCCACGAATGCTTCAGTGGAGAGACCTGCGGAGGTTGAACAAGCCACTGGACGTGGACTGCGCAGTATGCTAGTTACATTTCGGGCCCCGTTTTGTCTTAAGAGATATACAGTGTACTAATCGTGAACGCGGCCGAAGTGCGAATACCTAGAGGAACGCCGAACTTGCTTTTGTACCTGAGTGTGAATTAAGACACCAACACCGAGGTAAAAGGAAACACCCGCGGAAAGAATAGCGCCATCGTACAGCTGACTTTTTTTTTCTTTTTACTTTCCTAGATGACAACAAAAGAACTGAGGTAGAAGACTCAGAGCACGATGCAGGTGCTCACTACGTTGGCGGACCTTCGACACTAATAATAGCGCTTCTGTCCAAGTTAATGACACCGCACGAGTTACCAATTTTTTTATGTGCACTTGACTCCTGGAAAAAATGAAATCACTATTGAAAGATATTGAACAGCGCAAAAAACAAGACACAGAGAAGAGACTGCACGACACGAGCGCTCGTGTCGTGCAGGCTCTTCTCTGTGTCTTGTTTTTTGCGCTGTTCAATATGAATCCCAACCAACTAGCCCAACTCTCCCTTTTGCTGCTATTGAAAGAGCCGTGCTATTTTTTATTGCTAAGTCCAGGTAGCGTTGAGTGCGGGGTGTGTGCGTGTGTGTCTGTGTGTGTGTGTGCGTTAGAAAAGTTGATTGATAGGTGTCGTTGGACCATCTCATGAGAAGCGACGCTCTTGCAACGAGCTGCAAGAATTCCCCTGCGTTGTGGAACAGGGTATGCGTCGTTTGTGCCTGCATATGAATTCACAAATGTGCTCAAGGAAAAGAGCCCTCTTCAGCCTCAACTGCTCAGGGAGATCGCTACGCTAAATGATAATAACATCTGGGGTTTAACGTCCCAAAACCACGATATGATTATGAGAGACGCCGTAGTGGAGGGCTCCGGAAAATACGAGCCCCTTGTCTTCTTTGATGTGCACTAACATCGCACAGTACATGGGCCTGTACCATTTCGCCTTCATCGAAATGTGACCTCCGCGGATCGAACCCGTGACCTTCGGGTCAGCAGCTGAGGACCATAACCTCTGCTCCATCGCGGCGGACAAGTGATTGGAATGTGCATCGATATTTTATTAAATGTCGTACAGTACAGATACTTTAAATCTACATAGCAATTGTGCCTCCAGGACCAAATGTATCATTTTAAAATAAGCATAACGAAGGAGTGAGTCGCATTTTCTCAGGTATTTGAATAAATGATTGAATTCTCCTTTCTGCGGAGCCATTGCTATACAAGTTCCTCCGCAGGCCTTTGAAAACAAGAAATTCACTCCTCAAGCGACGAATGCTAAAATCTACATAGAGCAATGTGCACAAACTCCAAGCTTCGAACAGCAGACCAATTAAGACGCTTGTGTCAAGGTGAAAGCAATAACTCTGTCGTTGCCAGTATGAAAAATCTGCTGCAGCAAACGCTGAGAGCATTCTTCTGTACAGACTTCTTCTATCTCCCAAAAATATATTTGTAAATAAAATATGTCGCTCTGTTTCCTGCGCATTTGCATTTGTGGTGCATTACAGCTTTGAGACTGGGTAGCAGTGCACGAAGTTTACCTGCAGTGTTTGCAGCGCGTGTGAAAGGATTATTCATTACTGGGTATACTTGAATCGCAAGTGCACTTGTAGGAAATACCGCTGTGGCATTACTATAAATCACTTAGGCAACTGAGCTGCGCTGACGACGTGAACGAAAGCTACGCAAGCGGTCACGGCACGCGTTGCAGAGAAAGGCAATTATAACTGCACGTAACTCGTTTTGTATGTAAAAATTGACGTGACGTCGCGCACAGGAACCTCTACATGATCGCGCGTACAAATGTCGGCGGGGTAATAAAAGTGCACTTTACTCACCCCTATGCATTCATTTAGAAATTAACGGTGTATGTTTTCGAACGGAAGCAAAGACAGAACACTAGACGAGCATGAGCCATATTTCTGTGCGTGTCGGCAACGCTCTGCGCGACAGGCTCCAAGCAAGCGCGAGAGGCGAAGTTCAAGTGCGGTTGACTACAGCGCCGCCGCCAACTCTCCGCGCACGGCGGCCCTCTCCACGACGGCCGGTCGTGCCACTCAAAATGTTCTAGTACACTCTACCAGAGCTACGTCAGTTTTGATGCGCTAGCGATGGGCATCGATCGGGAGAATGAGCATTTAGGTACACTTTGGAAGTGAATTAAAATATATTCTAAACGTCTGCTGCGTCCGACCCTTCATGTGGAGTGTCCTTGCATACGAGGAAACCCACAACAGGCTTGTTATAGCCTCAAAATTTGATGGCACCACCCCTTTAATCCAATTTCTAATTATATGATCTCGTGTACTGATGTATGTTGTGCTGATTGTATCTTTGTGTTCGCATGTTACGTCAGATTCTTTACTTCAGATTACGCATTTTCGATGGATGGATGGATGGTGGAACTTTATTATAGTCCTGAGAGACGCGACTAGCGCGCAGTGGGCTTCTCCCACGTTGGGACGGGCAGGCTAAGCCTGACCGCCGCATTTTCGATGTTCTGCTCTTATACGAGTGTCTGTTTATCAGAAGTTGTCGTTAACTTTAAGAAAAAGACTCGAACCTTTCAATGACACCATTGGCTGTTAGTTTCTTTTACACATATTTTCTTTTTTCGTCAGGAATAACATATATTTTCCTCCACTCCGTGCTTTACTATACTCAGCGACAACTTATCTTGACATTGGAGCGAAGGCTACGGAGGCGGGGCTTCCACACAGTCGTGTTGCTCGCAAGTAGTTCGGCAGCTTGCGGCTGATTTCGGTTTTGCTCGCGCGCATCGTTAACGCGTTTAGAAAAACACATACTTGAAACTTATGAATGGGAGAAAGATTTCGATTGTTCAGTGTACATTTTAGTGTCCTATTATGAGTACTATATTGTTCTTGGAGAACTAAACAGCGCGTATTCGGCCGCACAGTGACGTCACGGACACCATGTTTCCTTGGAAAACGGGTGGGCTGAAAAGGTGGTGCTGTCTAAGAGATGGAACGAAAAGGAAAGCATTCTTGCAAGGTGAACGATAACCGTATTTTGCCTGCAACTTCCCGCAACTGTTTAAGTCTCATAATAAATGAAGCAGTATTTATTTCAGCAAGGCAAATGAGAAAATTATCGATAAACTTCAGTACTATTTTTTTTGGCGCGGAAGCAGACATGCGATTTGGTTCTGTAGCTTCCACAGTTCTGTCAAGGAAAGCTGTCGCCGAGTATAGCGGTTTGAGTTGCCAAGTGTCATGTTTTCCCCCCTCAGTTGTCTGTGTTAATGAACAGCTTTTGTACCCCGTTTATCTACGCGTATGTCGTGTTTTTCGTAACACATAACTCCATATTGTATTTCCACTTTCATTCATTTTCCGCAGCTAATTTGTTATCATTACTGCCCCCCCCTCACCAACTTGGCTGCAAGGCCCTTAAGAACGTCATGAATGCTTGAATTATGACTTTCCTGTTATTTTTTGTGCATGATCTTCTCCTTTACAACGTTTACATAATATCGAGCTATTCTGATTGCATTGCTTAGCTGACATCTGATGTAATGTGTGAGAAAAAAATCACAGCATATCCACGAAGTGAACGATGGTGAGTGGGCGAAGCTCGGAGTGATCATTCGGGTAACCGCGAATCCCCCCCGTACATTTCCCACTCGATCATGCAAAGACGTGACAACACGTGTCACGTCTTTGCATGATCCTGGGTGTTCGATCGTGAGCTGGGCACGAGCGTCGCCGACTTGTGTTCCGGGCGCTCCCAGCCTCAGCGACAACGCCAGTTCGCGTTCCATGACAGAGGAAGACGATGCCACCCATACTCCATCTAAGAAGTACCTTGCAGCACTGTGGAAGCTGCAGGGCTTGTTAGCCAATAGGAAAGGCGAAAGTCCCCTCGAGACGTGTTCATCCGCGTCGCGTCGTCTGCTCGTCGTCTCTTTGGCGTCGGCTCGCCTACCTTGTCGATACTTACTCCCTCCAATTAGTACAAAACGCAAAAACCTCTGTGGGAACGCCACCTCGTTGTTTCTTTATGTTCAGAAACCCACTTGTGCAGGGCGTGTTCGTTGGCGTTTGTGAGGAACGCGGTTCTTTTCATAACAGCGTTCATACTGGTGTTTTCACCGAGTTCTTTTTTGTTAGCGCGGTAGACGCCCTTTCAGCAGCTATCGCGTACCATTCTTGAGTGGAACAGCAAATGATTGGCACAGAAAACAATATAGACATTCAGGGTGTTTCGCATCGTCAACGCATCACCGACGCTAATGTTGTGGCGACATCTGCTCAGTTAACATCAAACCACTTTTACGGCTTGGCATCGCTTCAGTAGTCCTAGCAGCACCAAAACAAACGAGAGATATAAATAATAGCGAAAGAAGATACCTGATTATTTGGCCTCAGCGTTAGATTAGACTAAGCGATGACAGATTATGCCACTTATTTCTTGCTGTCCGGGCAGAGAGCCAGTAAAAAGCACGAATTCGGATGGAAGCGGGTGATCGGGGGTGAATGGGGGGCTGCCATGTTGCTGTACGTCACCGAGGTTAGGGTGGTTATTACGGCTACCAGCCGGTAATCTCTTCATTATTTCAGAAATTTCGAAGTGCATGCGTGAGGGGCCTAACGTGCCACGTGGCGCCGTAACGCGTCATGCGAGAAGCACATCTAAAGCACTTACACCTCGTTGGTAATGAGAGTTAAGCCCGGGACTATATTATGTGCTGCGCAAGGACACTGCCTGTTTACTCCTCGTACCTTCGGCAGTGCTGCAAGGTAATTGTGAGATGGAGTATACTCAGACGCCGAAGTCCACACCAGTGCTCGACGCAACGCCTCGCCTCCGCATGCATCGCCACAGAACGCTGCTGTGAGTTGTGAAAGCCACGCGTCCTTGGCTATGGGTTGTGCCGCCGTGAGTACCGGAGCCGCCGCGTGCTCCGCAGATACCGGCTGTCCTCGTTTCGCGACTCCGAGCGAAAGAGAAAGCGCGCCAAGAGCGAGCCCCTTTTCTTATTAAAACAGCGCAATCTATCATCTTTAATCATCAACGTATACGAAAAACCACTAACGCCATCTAGTGATATTATTTCTAAGGACATATACACACAACGCCATCTATTGAGCAATTCATAAACTAGAGGTGGCTACATACATACTACTACTTCAACTACTACAGAGGAGAGAACGACCCACACCCTGAGGAGCTTCGCCCCTAAAAGAAAATGTTTCAGTTACTGTTTTAAAACATGCAGAAAATAACCGTGCATCGTATAGAGCTCTCACTACCCCTCTCTTGCATAGTTGTGCTGTTCGTGCGAGTGTTTTACGTTGGCAGTAGTGCGATATTATTGTACGATAGAACTGCTCGTACGCATCTTCCCTTGAATGCATTTTTAAAGGTGAAGCCAATGCTACGCATCAGGTACTACCTGCAGATTTGTGTTCACAGCGCCGACTGAGAAGTATTCGCCTTACGTTCGTTGCTCATGTACGGACCTACAGAGCAGTCGCATGCACCAAATGTATATTTTGTTTATTGCTTTCGAAAAAATTACATCATCTGCCCCTAAAGGGAACCATGAGGGGATGCGAAGCAGCATTGGGGGTGCACACCAAGTTTCCGTTTACGTTCACTCGGCCGTCGAAGCCAAGCGTCGGCGTCGAGCAACCGCTTCCGCTACAGAGAGACAACACGAGTCTGCGGCGAGGGTAGCGAGGCTTTCGAGACAACTCCAGCGAGCGGGAACCGACGGAGCGACCGCACGATTCAAGCGAGACTTCCTCGACCGAGGAATATATGAAATGCGGAGGGAGAGGAGGGAGTGGGTTCACAGGCTGCAGCGCGGGGGGAGGAGAGGAGAGAAGGCGACCGAACCAACCGAACGCCTGCGTAAACGACCGCGCAAAGGAGGAGAGTGCGTGGCCGCAGCGCGGGGAGGAGAAGAGAAGACGATCGAACACCTGCGTAAAAGAGGAGAGTGGGAGAGAGAGTAGGCGCATGCGCAGTAAGGGTGGTCAGGACGCATACCGGATTCAGCTCCGCTCTAAGATGCTTCGCACCTAATAAAAACAGTGTAACAGAAAATCGTTCTTACAGTCTAAGTCATTTACTTCTTCGTAGCATACACCACCATATTAATGTGCACGTTGTTATGAAGCAAACGACTACATTGAAAAGTAGTCGCGAAACGTATGCCTGCACAAGGTGTCTGTGCATGCATCACGTTCGCGATTTGCACGATGCGGAATTGCAATTTTAGTCTAGTTTAACACTCAGCCGGAAACTATGTAACCATAATAAGAGACGCCGAAACAAAGAGAGAGAGAACTAAAATGTTCTTGAAATCAACCGGGTAGGCGTATTCGATTTCAGTCCCACAACCGCCCGAAAAAAAAAAAAATCCTGGCTACACGCCTGCACACGCTGGAATGGAAATATATGGAAACATAGCTGCACGAATTTTGTGTAATAGAAGTATTGGTGTATTGCAGCTGTGTGATAATGCCGTCAAGTTCCCAAGCATAATTCCAAAAAAGTACTTTATTTTTCATATATCTGTGAGTAAATATGAGCAGCAATATATGAATGCGATGTTGTCGTTTTGTTGGCATGGCTGAACGCTTTTTCAAGTTGTGGTAAGTGGATTTACAATCAACACCACAGGTCTATTTTCGACTCTTTTGCAGAAGACTGAGCTGCATGATCATGTGTGGTACCTTTAATGCCATAGGGCAAGCTAATTCAATAAAAAGCTACAAGCATCTGACAGCATGCAACAAGGCTCTCTTCTCAAAAGCACTAACACTGAAAAAAGAAAGAAACTGGATGTTCCTTTGGACTGACAACTGCCAAATCAAGGCTAGGAAAACAACCACCAGTAAAGTTCTGCGCATTCGAGATGAATCCGACCTAAACAGAATAGAATAGAGCTTATTGCTTAACCTTTCGAATCAACAATTATGGCTTCCGTACTAAAGCCAGATCAAGTGCATTCTTTCTTAAATGGATTTCATTCCATCATTCACTTTAACGCGAGAAGTCTTCGTAAACGGTTTGACATCATTGACGATTTCCTCACTTCACTGTCTTGTTCACTTCCGTTGATTGCAATAACCGAAACTTGGTTATCTGATGATGACAAAAATTTGTATTGCTTTCGTAACTATGAACCCGAATACTGCAATAGAATAGCGAACAACCACGGTGGTGCAGCCATATATGTTTCTTCTGGTATCGCTTATCGAAGAAGACATGACCTATTTTTACCCGTTGCTAATTGTGAATCTGTTTGGATTGCAGTTGATAACTGCTTTCTAACTCGAGACAACAAGAACTTCATATTTGGCTGCGTTTACCGCTCTCCTTCATCATCGGTTAATGATTTCTGTACCAATCTTGACCATCTTTTGCATAAAATTTCACTACAAAATAAAAATGTTGTCATAGTGGGCGATTTTAACATAAACTTACTGGATGAAGGATCACCTACGTGTATTAACTATACTATAGTTTGGTTCATGGTTACGGATATGAATGCTTAATTGACATTCCCACTCGCGAAGATTTTAGCGGCTCAGGTACGCTTATTGATCACGCTCTCTCTAACTTGCTTGACCCACCAGAGGCGAAAGTTTTGCATGTAGACATTAGTGATCCCTACCCCATCATTTTATACTTCAAAAGTGATGCACAACCCTGTTCCTCTTCACACTCCAAATATGTCTTAGACAAAGACGGCTTCCTAAGGGCTGTTGGTAATACTAACTGGTCCGAAATTAAGTCGCTAAACGATCCACAGAAAGCCTTCTCTACGTTTCGTTCATTAATTACATCGTATTTACGAAAGTTCACTTAAAAAAAAAAAGTAAAAAACTTATTGCTTTTTCCCGCAATCCTATGGATATCGCAACAGCTATTAGCTGAAATGCGCAAACGGGATAATTTATATAGGAAAACTAAAAAAAAACAACAATTTAACAAGAACTTACGTGCCCGATACAAGAGCTTCTGTAGTACTCTTAACTTAAAACTTAAAAATGCCAAAAGGTTTTATTTTGAACAGAGAATCCTACAGGCAGCTAACAACACTAAAAAGAAATTGGAGATTGTCAACTCCTTTTTAAATAGGAACACCCGGCAAGATGACGTACGTCGAATTGTAATTGAGGGAATAGAACACACTTCTCCTTCGGATCTAGCTGAGGCTTTCAGTAGTTTCTTCTTCCCTGAAAATTCAAATAATTTTCCTACACAAATCATCAACTCGAATCGTCTACCCCATTCATTCTTTTTATTTCCTACTACACCAGATGAAATAACTGCTGTTATAGGTAACCTAAAATTGACAAGTGCTGGAATAGATGAGATCCATCCTGCTAACATAAAATCCATTGTGCATCTAATATCGGACATATTTTCCTGTATTGTTAATTTAATATTTAAGAATGGTGTATTCCCCTGTGAACTTAAGCGTGGCAAAGTAATACCTGTACTAAAAAAAGGCGACAGATCATTATTACATAACTACCGACCCATTTGTATTTTGCCGTTCTTTGGAAAAGTTATTGAGAAACTAATTGAAACACGGATTAACAAAACAGAGTTTAATATCCTCTCTTCTTCTCAGTCTGGTTTCCGCCATGGATACTCAACAGAGATGGCGCTTATTCATCTTACTGATCAGCTAAAAAAAATTAATCGACGAAGGATATCTAGTGGCCTCAGTATTCATCGATCTAAAAAAAGCATTTGACAGTATAAATCATAGTGTTCTGTTCACTAAACTCGAGTCAATTGGCATTTGCGGGCCTGCTCTTTCATTACTAATAAGTAGAGGCCGGATTTTTAGGCACTTAAAAAGCGCGTTTTAGGCGCCAAAAATAGGCAGGCACAACACAGTTTTAGGCTTCCAAAATCGTAAATATAGGCACAATAAATTGTTACATAAATTCAAAATATTTCAAACAAAGACGTACGCGACCTGCATTTACGACAGAAAAGCAAGAAATGTTATTGTTCACGATGACACAAAGGCGCCAACAGTTGAACATAGCCACGCAATGGTCCTTTTCGCCTCACGGTTCGTAGAACACAGTCTCACTTTTTATTCTCTACCATGGTGAGTAAAGTGTCCACCGTGGGATCGACACAGTCGTGGATCTCTTTATTTTCGGCATGCACAGAAACAGGAAGAGTTAGACCGCTAAAAAACCAGATGGGATGGATGCCTCGTATTGGCCGGGTCTAATCGCGTAGGGTCAGTTGCTACTCTGTCGACGAACACCTTTAAAGGGCCCCTCACCAGGTCTGAGCATTTTGAACTGACAAGTGTTTTGCATGAACTGGGCGCTCACGATCACATCTGCCAAGATTTGCAACGTTACGCACTGCGGAAAAACGTGAAATTGCAAAATGAACACCGCTTGCCCCTTCTCGCAGGCGCGCGACCCAAGATGGAGGGGTTGACGTACAACAAGGAATGCTCCTGCGTTGTTATCTGAGCTCTAACGTCGCTCCTCTACGTAGACATTGGTGCTCTGACAGCGCTCGCAGTAGCACGTGACACTGAGAATTATTCGAGGTGACATGTGTAATTTCTGTAATATGTTGCTTAAATAGATGAATGACAGTTGAGAGAAATAATAAAACACAAGGGGAATGTGTTCGCATTTTTATTTTTTATTTCTTCGAATCGCAGCGAGATGTGAGACTAATCTGCCTCCATTTCGTATGCGTTCGTGTTTTCGCCGTTCTCGCGTCGCGCCGGCACCAGACAACGCTTGGCGCGATTTTGGTGCATTGTCCCTAACAACAATTCCAGCTGTGCGACGCGGTGTGTCGTGGTAAGGATACATAATCTATACCAGCCTCTCCAAACGTGCGCGCGCTGAGAGATCCATTCCAAAGAAATAGGCAGTACACCGCAGAGAACGCCGAAACGACACAACACCGCTCGCGTGCACGACCTGGCTCAGGCACGTCATGCGCACGTGACCTTGCGTGCGCATGACGCCTCCTGCATAATGGTTTCGTGGCTCGTAATGAACCAACTTGAAAAAATTATTGTGGTCCAACGCTCTTCATTAAGCACGCATCAACAAACAAAACCAAACCCGCGTGCACATCCCATTTTTCGTACTTTTGATCTACACTCTCCTTTCCCCTGACAGCACTCCATGGTTTCGCATTCGTCCGTCACCTTCCCGCGGCTGCACAGAGGGACTTCCTATTTCTTGCCCACTGTCACACCCATGTCTTCAAGGTGGTTCACTTCCTTGAGGATGCTGGAATGGACAAACGGCTCTAGAAGCCAACCGCCGCGTCCTCGACCATGGACGCCACTCTCCGTTCTTCTCATCTCCTCTTCCCATGTTTATTTGCCTCTCTCCATTCTATAGTAGACGTTGACTTGCTCCAATTTAGGGTTGCAGAAACAGCGTCTTTTCCTCTCCTGAACCTCTCCTCCTTTAGCCGCTCTCGAAATCTCAGCGCGTTGGCCGGCCCGTCCCAGTTTACGGCTGCTAGCTAGCGCTTGTTTTCCGGAAATTGGTTGAACTAGAAGGCTAGTTTGAACCGCCCATTATTCCTAAAGGTCGATGTTGCCTGGTAACATGAATAACGGTCTCAAACTGCACTCGAAAGTGAAATTTCAGGTTAAATGGTGTTCATATAGGCACCCGTCTGGAAAATAGGCATTTGCACTTATCCCTTTACGGCCTGACCCACACGTTTGTGCGGGTCAATAAAGACGCTCACTGAACGGTACCTGTTTCAGTTTCGGTTTCATAGCTCTGTGCCGCTGAAGTCAATGTTTACGGGAATATATCTGTTTCAGTAGTTCAATAATTTCGACACCAGAGGGCGAGTATTCTTCCACGAAAAATGCCGTCTGAGCACGTGAGCCGACAGCAGCTACCTCAGACGTGTAAATCAACGCTCCTTCTTGTTATACATTTTTTTTTTCGGGAGTGTATGCACATGAAAGGAATACTAAGGCTTAGAGAAACATGGTTCGCTAAAAAATTTACGCGTTCTTACCACACAGACTGTGTACTCACACATGAAAATGTCACCCGCACGTTTGTGCGGGCAGGGCTTTAGTCCTCGTCAAGTGCATGGCAGAGCGACGCAGGTTGGCTCGTTCGCGCGCGGTTGCGCCTGCGCATTCTGTTTTTTTTTATTGTGAACAGCTTTCTTGGCATCTAATTGGCACTTCTTTGGTTAGTGTTTCCTGATATTTTCTTACATCTGAAGTTATAGCGACGCGAAGTGATGTGCGTGAATTGTGATCACCATTTACGGAGAAAATATTAATTTTGTGAATGTGTTGTGACAATATGCATTATATTTCAAATCATTAGATTTTACATTGCCTATCATGTAGAGTTTCACTATCGCCAGTGAAATTCTACGGATAATAAATAACATTGAGGGTTAAAATTGCAAACATTAGCTAACTTCGGGAAGAAGCTTCTGTGGGCGCTGAATTTTTTCTTTCCCATGCCGAGATTTTCAAAACAGAAAATGAAGAAGACCAGAAAATTAAGAAGAAGCCTCCTGATGTCTTGCGTCTGAATTGGGTAGGGACCACGTTGACGAATTGACAGAAATTCATATTCGTGGTTCGAGCTTAGTGATGAAAACTGCAGTATGGAAGGCGAGTTTTTGAGCAGTCGCCTCCGTAATAACTCAGTCAAGTGACCACTCACCCTATCCTGCCAGTTTCAGTAAAATTGATGTCTTTTGGAAGAAGACACATTCGGCTGCAAAGCCTCACCTGCTTGGAAGTGGTGAGACAGCCGACGTTCTTGTTGTTGTCAAGACTCATTTGCCGACTTTCTCACACTAATTTGATGCAACGGTCTATGAAGTTACTGCTGACAAAACGGCAGTGTGCCCTAGTTGTAGACATAGAACAACTTTGCAAGTAACTGTGCAAAAGATCAAGCAGCTTTAGGTATGGACATTATCATGGGCTGCGTCCTATCTCTGAGGAACTTTGCTCGTCAACAGGCGCCCAAGAATTTAAAGCGGAAAGAAAAATATGTCGCAAGATCAATCCTTGAACAATCCCGGCATAGCCAAGCGATTAGACTCAGCTATAAGTACCACTGGGGATCAGTTTACAGCTTTCTGCACATCACTGCAGGCTGTCAAGTGTGGCTTCTTGTTCAAGGACGCGTTGTATGAAGTGCAACTTATACCTGTGCCTCACAAGTGACACAAAATACTTTAAAATGTTGCGTTCGCAGCGCTGACCTCGCATTTTTTGCTTTGTCTTAGCCGTTATGATGTATTCCTCGCTGCGGTGAATCACATGAATAAAAGCCCAGCCCGCACATATGTGCGGGTCTTTTTCTAGGTCAAATACTCCGATTCTTACAGTTTAACCTTTGAAAACCTAATTACAATAGAGCAAACATTAATAATCTTTGGGCAAGTCAATAATTTTTCTATTATATTTTTCTCGGGCAGGAAAGGGTTATAGGCGTTTAGGCACACTCGCCAAAAATAGGCATTTATAGGCACTATAAAAACACTATAAAATCCCTTCTTAACCTCTAATTCGTGCTCATATATCAATGTGGCACGATAGGAACGCAAGGAACAAAATAGGCATTTGCCTATAATCCGGTCTCTACTAATAAGCTACTTACATAACAGAGTTCAAGTTGTTTCTATTTCCAATATTTATTCTCAACAGCGAACTACTAACATAGGAGTGCCCCAAGACTCTATTCTTGACGGCATTATCACGACGGCATTATCACCCGGCGTCGGATCAACCCCCAGGATCCCATTTTCTCCGGACACGGCTCAGCCACGCACGGCGAGACGTGGGAGGGTGTCGAAACCCCCTCGTTAGCTCGGGTCCGTGGTGTCGCCACACACCAAACGCCGGCTTGCGCAGACGCCCCTGCGGGGGGCAATGTTTAAGGGAAGGGTGCTACTTGACGCGCCAAAGAGGCATATTTTATCTATGAATGCCAGTCCCACCTAGTTTCCGAACTCTTCTAAGCACCTCACACGGCCAAGTAAACCTAGAAAGCCACCCCGGAAGAGAGAACCTCCTGTGCAAGCGCCCAAACGGTGTCGTCAGGAAGTCAGCAACATCGATGCGATGCATAGGCGTGTACGGGGTTCAGCAGCAGGGGGGGGGGGGCACGTTCATCGCTGCCCCCCCCCTTACTAAGTCAAAGTATGGGGAAGATTTTGCTCCCCCCTCCCCCCTCCCCGTGCACACGCCTAAGATGCGACGCATCAATGTTGTCGCAGCGATGTTAATAATGTAACAATTTATACTAATATATATCATCTAAAAGTATCCGAAATATTATCCCAATACAGGAATATTATTGATTATTGAGGGTTAACGCTCGAAAACCCCTATATGATTATGAGGGACGTCGTTGTGAAAGGATCCTAACTAGTTTTGACCACCCGGGGTTTTAACATGCACCTACGATCTAAGCACACGGGTGTTCTTTGCATTTCACCCACACCGAAATGCGGCCGCCGTGGCCGGGAAATATTTTGATGGAAGGATAACACGCTGGCTGACGTTTTTTGAAATTATTATTATTATTCTGCATGCATGAATGCCCTGAACAGACGAAATTACAAGTGCGCTCAAGCGGAACTCGGTGGGCTTTGAGTACTGCCCGATCGATCCGTTTTCACGATATTCATATCCTGAACGAGGCATTTTCACGTAAACAAATCCTCAAACCTGGTGCACTTTTCATTTGAATCTGAAATAACAAATTTGCTCCGCGCTTTGTGGTGTTACTCACACCACAACGAGCGAAAACTTGGGGAGGCAGAGAAATTTCAAGTCGCCACATAGTCGCTAGCACGGCTTCGCTGGATGGATGGATGGATGGATGCTATGAGCGTCCCCTTTATAACGGGGCGGTGACATGTCTGCCACCAGGCTCGAAAAAAAAACTTTCTTTTTATGTTGGCCTAATGCCTTATATACATTGATTAAATCTATGTTATTATAGCAAAGAAAAATACGAATTCACGGTCCATCTCTCTGCCTCTTAAGGCAGAATGACCTTATTTTTCCCCATTCTTCATTTTTGTCCTTTATCTCTACTTTTCTGCCACCAATACTCTAACCATCTCTTACTTATTTCTATCGAGGACGTGTTCAGCTTTCCATTGTTGTCCCTAAAACCCAAGGCTTCATGTAGACTCGTGCCCACACGTATATCTGGGTGGATATCGCCACATTCAATCAGTACATGTTCCATCGTTTCCTTAGTTCCCCCCACAGCAAGTGCATTGTTCTTCTTCGTTACAGAATCTCGCTTTATAGCTACGCGTTCTAAGGCAACCCGACCTTGCTTCAAACAGTAAAGCGCTTCCCCTTGAATTATCATAAAACCTCTCCCTCCTTATTTCGTTTTTTCCCTTTCGGTAGTCACTGAGAGCCGGCTTCTTTTCCATCGCTGTCATCCAATAAGTCCTCTCCGCCTCTCTGACTTTTCGCTTAATGCTCCTTGTTGCCATGTCGCCCACACTGCTAGTCGTATATTTACTGGTGAGTCTCCTAGTTCTTTTTCTCCACTGCGTGTCGACGCTTTTTCTATACTGGGACCGTTGGCCCCGGCGCCATCTAACGGCTTGCAGCAGAGCGCGCCGGGAGACCAAACATTTTGTGGTCGCTCAGGCGTACGCAGTGTCAACAGCTGAATATTCTTACACCGTGGTACTTAGGCAAAAAGGGAAAAATCTGGGTCTTTAGATCCGGCGTTTCAACGAGAAGCTTTTTTTTTAACGCTGCACCTGCTTTCTTTAGCGCTTTTGTGTATATGCTTCGTGCCCTCTCGTCCACTCCAAACAAAGAGGAGGACAGGGTAGCTGCGAAGGCAGGGGTGTTGGTGAGTGACAATGCGAGTCAGTTGTGACAAAATTGGTAAGTGAAAAGAGATACTGTTTTAGAGGAAAGTTGAGAGTACCTTATTTGAAATAGTTTCGGTTTCTGGATTTAGCTCAGTTAAAAAAAAAAGAAATAAGCTCATCAGCAAATCAATATTCCCTGACTCGTACATTTTATTTTTAAAGTTTTTTTGAGTGATTTTTTAAAAGTTTTTTTTGAGCCCTTAAGTTTACAATTCTTTTCCTTCATTCATAACGAGGGTCTCGTTCTGGAAGACTTGATGCCTTCAGGTGGTATGCGAGGGATTATTAGTCAGCTGCCCGCTCGTAATAAGATCACGTACTACGTGACGCCTACAGGCAAAAAAGAGTGTTCCACACTCGCCGTAATGGCAACAGGCGGCGCTGACTGACGCTCCCACGTTTAAGTACACATACATACCCTATAAAGTGGACGGAGGGATGACCGCCACCGTAGCTCAGTGGTAGAGCATCGGACGCGTTATTCGAAGGTCGCAGGTTCGGATTCCTGCCGGTGGCAAGTTATCTTTTCGTCCACTTTCCTTTCTTCACATTTACATTACAATTACTGCTAATGGCTTCCCCTATACTTTCCTTGGCATCTTTGTCTGTTAGTTCTCATTAATACAGTGTTTAACAAAGCAAAACGAGCCCTTAAGTTTACAATTCTTTTCCTTCATTCATAACGAGGGTCTCGTTCTGGCAGACTTGATGCCTTCAGGCGGTATGCGAGGGATTATTAGTCAGCTGCCCGCTCGTAATAAGATCACGTACTACGTGACGCCTACAGGCAAAAAAAGAGTGTTCCACACTCTCCGTAATGGCAACAGGCGGCGCTGACTGACGCTCCCACGTTTAAGTACACATATATACCCTATAAAGTGGACGGAGGGATGACCGCCACCGTAGCTCAGTGGTAGAGCATCGGACGCGTTATTCGAAGGTCGCAGGTTCGGATCCTGCCGGTGGCAAGTTATCTTTTCGTCCACTTTCCTTTCTTCACATTTACATTACAATTACTGCTAATGGCTTCCCCTATATTTTCCTTGGCATCTTTGTCTGTTAGTTCTCATTAATACAGTGTTTAACAAAGCAAAACGAGCCCTTAAGTTTACAATTCTTTCCTTCATTCATAACGAGGGTCTCGTTCTGGCAGACTTGATGCCTTCAGGTGGTATGCGAGGGATTATTAGTCAGCTGCCCGCTCGTAATAAGATCACGTACTACGTGACGCCTACAGGCAAAAAAGAGTGTTCCACACTCGCCGTAATGGCAACAGGCGGCGCTGACTGACGCTCCCACGTTTAAGTACACATATATACCCTATAAAGTGGACGGAGGGATGACCGCCACCGTAGCTCAGTGGTAGAGCATCGGACGCGTTATTCGAAGGTCGCAGGTTCGGATTCCTGCCGGTGGCAAGTTATCTTTTCGTCCACTTTCCTTTCTTCACATTTACATTACAATTACTGCTAATGGCTTCCCCTATACTTTCCTTGGCATCTTTGTCTGTTAGTTCTCCTTAATACTTTTTTTCTTTGCAATTTGGAAAGGGTGTCCCCTTGTGCATACTTTCCACATTCGTGCTTTTCTTAAAAGAGCCCTTTTTGTGGCTGAAAACCAGTTTTTCGAAAGCATGTAGTGAGTCACTGTGATTGAGAACGAACCGTAGGGCAAGCCCCCCGTATGCGCTCTATGTTTACGGTCTATCTTTCTGAAAAAAACTTCTAGTACGAAGGCCAAAATGCTTGTCCAGAGTCAGCTGCGTATAGGAAATGGCCAGGTGACTTCTAGGTGTATTCGATTCACGTGCACTTTTATTCCCCTCACCCTCTTCCCCAGTGCAGGGTAGCCTACCGGGCTCAGCCATGGTTAACCTCCTTGTCTTTCATTTATGCTTACTCTCTCTCTCTCTCCTGTACCGGTTCATGGTGCACGACACCACAGTCCTCGATTATCTGGTGCGCTGCCTCGCGGTCCTCGATTGCGGCGTGGTGCCGCCGCGGTGCAGAGAATCTCTGAACCTGCTCGTTAGGTGGTGCCGTTGCGGTCCAGCTTAGAAGCAGACGACGCGTCCGGCCCTACTTTTCGCGTCCCACACCACCACAGCGCATGCGCGTCCGATCCCTCTCTCTCTCCTCTCCTACGCTCACCCCCCCCCCCCCCCCGTTTTTTTTTCTTTCTACATCATGAGTGGTACAGAGGGAGCTACTTTTTCGTGCGCATCTCAAGGGCAGTTTTCAGTTTGAAAGAAACTGTAAAGGCGCTGCGTGATAAAAACACGCTCAAGCTGCTCCGAGATCTGCTTACCGCGAGCGGCAAATGGTGCATATGAATAGCTGGCCGTTATATCGCTGGCACGAGCATGGCGTGTGGCAGTACTTCTATGAAGAACTACAGGTTCAGCCGGACTCGAACCCACAGTTCATAAAATGCACTGCTCGAATACCCTTTTAGAACACAGTGTTGCATGAAATTTGTTTTGTAATGCCTATTGTACGTTTTGGAGGCAGCCCTTAAGTATTTTGCATGCTATCTATTTACATAAACTTCATTTGTAATAAATACCATGTAATAGAGAAAAAAAATGTCGTGTGGCTGTGTTGGCTAGCGCAGCAGGCTGCGGAGCGAGGGGTCGCTGGTTGGAATCCCCGGTCAGGTGGTTTGGAATTTTTTTCTACTCATTTATTTTTCTTTACGCCTTTCTTTTATATATACATATCCAGGACATGACGGCGTTGACAGAGGGCGAAACTCAGCCTAGAGTGTCCATATAATTGCTATCGCAATAAAAGTTTCCATGCTGAGGGTAAAGAAGGTCTTGAGCAAGTGTAAATTTCGCGGCAACACATACAGTTCTCTTGAAAGTGTGAACAAATGCCAGTGATGTATTGAGGCGCTGGACGAGCAAACTCTTCATTGTTGAACCTCTCAGCCTTTTCAGCGTCTTTCGAGGCCGAATCACGTGCAAAGGGTGAAAACGGGTATGCTCTAATGTACATGAGTATTTTTTGATGCTATTAGACCGAATAGCGCGTGCAAAGTGTCCATTGTAAGTGTTGAGGTAATGGGAATTGCGTCGCAGAGTCTTTGATGTCTTGCCATAGGTCGGCAAAACTTTTGGAGCTCACTCAGACTGACTCATGAAATATATTTTCCGCTTAGGGCTCACTCGGACTCAGACTCACCAAAATTTTCCTGAGCCGCACTCACTCGGACTCACGCTCACGAAGATTTTCTTCAACCGGACTCACTCAGACTCACCAAAATATCGCTCATCCGGACTCACTCAGACTCAGACTCACGGCTTGATCTGAGTCTCAGTGAGTCCGAGTGAGTCGATTCATGAGTCCGTTAGCCTAGAATTAGCTTTTTCGACCATGGTGTCAATGCGCTTTAACACAAATACCTCACGTAATCAGGGCTATTCTTGACGCCTTTTGATATAGTACGTTCGAATATGAATTATGAGTGCTCGCAAACCAGTATAAAATCATTTTTATTCAAAGAGATGACAACATAACATATATTTATCAAGAATTTCCCTGGAAGAGTTGGCGGAGGGGGAGGTTAGGGGACCCCCCTGCGTAATTCGCGCCTCTGATCAATTAATATTGAAATGGTGTATGAACGACACTTCTTTGGAGCAGATGTGAGTAGACGTGAGTAAAAATGTGAATCCAGGCAAGGCCTATAGTAATGCAGAAGATGAGTGGATAGGACCACAGGTCGGCAGAAAAAGTGGAACTCATTCAGACTCACTCAAGAAATATTCGCAATGCCCACGAACTATAGGTGGCGCGCTGTACGATTCAAGATGGCGCCCGATGGAGGGTCAATCCGTTTGTTAGCATAGGAACAGATAGGACGTGCGTACGTACGGGCCCGGTAAACATTCACCGCATGAAGTCATGAGCTGCACTGAAATGGATATGAGACCGAAATGCTTTCTCAAACCATGGAAGCTCGCGACCTAATTATTTGCCGCGGTGTGAAATGTTATATTTCAGCTCCGTTAGCGTGCATAAGCGATGCTGTGCGAAATCCTGTGCGTGCTGCAGAAAACTTCATTAACTAGAATTGACGTGTGACCTGAACGGCACTCCGAGATACTGTGCACCGAGCCTGCCTGATGGATTTGCCACAGTGGTAAGCCGCTAGCGAGTAGCGTCATCGCTGCTGCACGGGACCGAATGTTTAACGTGGCGATGGTTTGCAAACATACGCCGTCGTCATTACTTGCGCAGTCAGGAACGCGGAGTTGCTTCTTCAACGGAACACAAGCATTTAATATCCTATTTAGTAGCGCTTGTATCACAGCCATGCTCAGACTCATGCCGTGCGCAATTCACTGCACTCGGATGCCGCAGGTTCGATCAGCACGATCGAAACATGAATATCGAAAAGAACACGCACGTATGCTTTTCGCAACGACGAATTCTTCGACGTTGGGAAAATGCGTCGAACAACTATGCCGATCGGAAGGTACCGGTGAAGTACAGGAGAAGTGAGCCGATAGGCGTGGATTGTGGCCGTGACTGCACGTTTCACCGCTCTAACCATTTCGCTTCCCTGTTCCGAACTCGAGTGTTTTGGCGGAATGCGGCGCTCGATAATATCCACAATAATTGCGCTACGTGCAATGTACAAGAAAAACTATGTTTTCATTTTGATCTCGCTGTTGATCTCGCTGAAGGATACTATGCATTAAATACTATCAGAGTGACTTACGAGCGTGAAAAAACATTAGCGCGCGAGGGGACGTGAAGTGCAACTCGCTCCTCGTGAGTTAGCAGCTGATCGTTCATCGTCGCTGTCACACTCCTTCTCACACACACACACGCTTTCACAGCCTTCTCCGTCCAGTGAAAAATCCTCGTCGTTAAGGTGGTTCCTCTTAACATCATTGCTGAAAGCAATCTGAAGAATTTCCTCCGCCGAACGACTTCGATTAGTCCTCGTCACGACGTTATCTGGGCGCGCAGAACTTCTTGCTCTCACACCGGTCAACAAACAAATCGCTTACAGAGTGCTGCCATCTATCAACAAACGTACAAAAACAAACGGCGCAGCGCTGGCCAATTTGAGATTACTGAGTTATACATCGCTAGCTCGCGTGACTTCCCGCCTACAATGTTATAAATTCATGCACTACAAGAGCACTGACGAATGCTATATGCAAGTAAAACAAGGTGAGTTTCAACTGAGAAGGTCAGACGACAGCGTTTAACTAACCTACGTGGCTACACAAAACCTCGCGAAGCTAATATTTGTACGATGTGGGTCATCGTTGGACGCGCGAGTTGGCACGTATTTTCCCGAAAACTTCGCGTCTCGCGAGAACGAGTCCAGATTTATCGTGTCACGGAGGGCCCGGTTTGTTCACTGAAGCAGGAAACATGCAAATTCGCAGTGTTTCTTTCCTGCTAACACAGCCGAACAAGTGCGCGACTGCGTAGGTCTGCCGATGGTGTCGTCTACTGATCATCCATGAGAGGACGCTCCTGAATTCCGCTAGGGGCGCGACAGTCTATGGGCATTGCGAATGTCTTGCGCTTTGGACTCACTCGCAGGAAAAGTTTCTTGGACTCACTCAGACTCAGACTCACCGAAATATCGCTCACCCGGACTCACTCAGACTCAGACTCAAGGCTTGATCTGAGTCTGAGTGAGTCGACTCATGAGTGAGTTCGCCGACCTATGCTTAGGGCATGACCACATGTGCGCGTTGCAGCGTGTCAGCGCGCGGCTTTTTGACGCGCCGTCGCGCCGTCTCTCTATTGAGAGATAGGGCGCGCAGCATCGTGTAGCCGCCCACCCTCTGTCTAAATAGGGAGAGGGCGCGACGCCGCGTCAAAAAGCCACGCGCTGACACGCTGCAACGGGTACGTGTGGTCAGGCCTTTAGTTTAAGTTCAGAGTCTTAAAGGGGCCCTGCGATGCTTTTTCGTCTGCATTCTGCAGCGCTGAAATTCGTGTAGTGCCGAATACTGAGATGAACGCAAAAAGAATTATCCAAATCGGTACACGATAACGGAAATTATAAGCCGTCAAACTTCAAAACCCCCCGCAGACGACGAAAAAAAACGTTCCTTTTCGGCACTTCACTCTCCCACTGACGTCAAAGGCCGCTTCCTATCCCCGCGCGCCTCTTACAGAGACGTACCGGACGACTTACCTCGTGGTGGCCGTTGTGCAGCGCTCCTAGCGTCGTTTTGCAATTGTTTTCACATTTTCATATTCAAAAACAGTAATCCTTTTATATCTCAGGAAGTATAGAGAGACCTTTTTAGTACTTTTAGCGCACAATAGCGTGGTCTATCTGGGACCGTATGAATATTGCGTGCGACTTGACGCATCGAACCAATCAAAAACGTACGGCCTAAGTCGTCACTCCCACTTGGTGAAGCGTCACTTCCGATCACAAAAATAGTCGCTGTATGTCGCTCCAGTGCGAAAACAGTGTGGTTACTCCGTAGAAGTAAAATTTTAACAGCATTGTTTTTGGCGATTGCACTCGTGCAACGATATCGGCGCATTCCACAGTTCGAGTAGAAGCGATGAAAACGACACGCTCAGTTTGTGTCGCAGGGCCCCTTTAAGAATTGCGACATTGGATATTGTTTTCCTTTAATGATGGTAGTTCCGCACGAACCAAAAATTTTGAAATAGTTAGGATTGAAGCCTGGTCAAGCTGCAGTGAATTTGCTGTAAAACATTCAGCACACTCGACGATACATTACGGATAGAGCTGCATGACAGCTCACAGAAGAGGCAAGACAAGCACTACAAGAGCCTCCAAGGTAAAAAATTGACATTGGCAATGATTACCAAGCTTGTAGCTACAAAATAAAATAGTTGAGCGGTGTTTCTTACAAGTGTGTTCACTTTTCAGCCGTTTTTTTTTTAATTTTAACTCGATTATCTCAAACCCATGTGTTTTATTGCTTAGGTACCATTATTTCCCACGTATACTCCAAGCTAACCAGTTGATTATTTTTTTCCTTGTATTCTGAATAAATGCATACAGCTACTGAAGCTGAATTCAAATTAGGTGCTTTACAGTTTTTGTGTTACAAACTTTTCATAGATGCCAATTAACCGAAAATTCGCAACCTAGTGGTAAAGAAATCACAGAAATTCTAATAATAGTCAGATTTTATCATATCTGCTTCAGTTAAAAGAGCGAAAAATTTGGAAGAAAATGATGTATAGATTCTGTGAATATCCATTATAGTCACTGAGAAAACGGTACCTCAAAACGACCAAAAATCCATGGGACGTATAGGGCCTATTCCGTTGCCCTTAAAGGAGTACTGACACCTTTTTTCGAAGGCGAGCTTGCTCTGCCATACAAATCTCCTGTATGCATAGATGGCTCTGAGCAAGTATGAAGCTCAGCAAATGCTGATAAGATATTTTATTTTGATATTAAAGTCAATTTTCTCGCGGCATCCCTACTGACATCAACACTAGCCTGACGTCAGGCTACATCACTAATCCTGGTGACTTCACGCAGCAGTCTGGCTTGTTGTGATGACGTCAAGCACCAAAACGCAAAAAATGGCAGCTTGCGCGTCGCCTTCTCGATCATCTGCTCGCGCCGTGTGGTCGTGCGGTCACTGTCATCCAGTGTACTTGTGCACGCGAATACAAAATATACGCTTATCAGAGGGCAAGGGAATCACCTGACTGAATTTGTCGTCATGGCAACGATAGTTTGCCCTGTGAAGTCTTGTGCCAGTGAAACGGGGGACAATATGTGCAAGTTCCACCGATTCCCGTCCGATCCGGCGCTGAGACAAGCCTGGGTCGACTTCGTCCGCCACGGCCGAGGCGGAGACTGGACGCCAACCAAGCGGAGTTTACTCTGTTCGCTCCACTTCACTCCGGACGCGTACACGCGCAGAATGCAGTTGCTGACAGACTTCGGATTGTCGACGAAGAATCTGCGCCTTAAAAGTGGTGTCATCCCAACGTTGTGCCCCACTGTCGCAACCGCGCATCACGATGCCTTTCAATGATCTGGAAAAAGAGACTGCAGCGGCAGCAACTTAAAGCGTGCAGGCGATCCTGAGTTGCGTGATCCAGTGGAGGTTACTCGTGTTATCTAAATCTTCACACGTGTTATCGAAATCAGTGTTGTTTTCGTGCATAGCTACGCCGTGTACTTCAGTTGTTGAGTTTAGACATGGTGAACATGCAATTCTGATAATGTACGAGTTCATCATTGTGCAGCTATGTGTGTTTCATGAAACATCGGCTCACAATGGCACGTTTTACAATGCGCAGCCAGGTTCGTGCTAGCGGTATTCTTGACAGCGGTGTGGTGCTCCCTAAGACACACGTTAATGCACTGCCCCATCTGCCCAAAGTATTTCTTACCACATGACAGTGTAATGGAATACACTACTTACATTGAACAAGGCACGAACTACTTTTTGTGCTTTATAATACATGTCTCTTTACACACTGGTTTCGGTTTATTGACGAGAACTCGCACAACTCGCTGTTCTGATTCAGTTGTTGGGTTGAGACATGGTGAACATGCAATTCTGGTAATGTACGACCTCATAAGGGAGGACATTGTGCAGCTAAGCATGTCACACTAATGCCGTATTTCAGGTTCCAGTTTACTTCTTACCTAGTCCATGAGGTCAAGACTCAGAAATTTGGAGAATGTAATTACTGCCATGTGTGCAGACTTAGCAGCTCTTTCTGTATTGTTATTGTCACGTTACCAACCGTGGCCATTGCCTCATTGCTTTCACACATGTTATCGAAATCAGTGTTGTTTTCGTGCATAGGTACACCGTGTACTTCAGTTGTTGGATTGAGACATGGTGAACATGCAATTTTGGTAATGTATGAGTTCATCATTGTGTATCTAAGCATATGTCAGGCTAACGCCGTCTTTCAGGTTCCTGTTCACTTCTTACCTAGTCCATGAGGTCAAGACTCAGAAATCTGGAGAATGTATTTACTGCCATGTGTGCAGACTTAACAGCTCTTTCTGTTTTGTTATTCTTACTTTAGCAACTACAGCCTCTTTCTTGAATTTCGTCTGCGTTAGCCTAAGTGTTGACTTCCTCCTGTAGTGCTGGTCATATAGCATCTGTTTTGCATACGACCAGAAGAAAGGTCAGTGACACAGGCTGTTATGCCTAAAGAAATAAATCAAGTTGAACATGTTTTCTTTTATTGAACTGCATCTCCATGACGTTCATATACTTAAAGCCGCAGTAGTCTTGTGAAGGGAAATTTTGACGCACTGCAGAGACGACGCAGCTGGGCAGGACCACTCGCTTTCGTTTGCCAAGGCGATGCCAGACCCATCTTACAAAGGGACGATGTCGCCTGAAATATGAATGCAATACGATATAAAAATGCAGTGGCAAGAGTAAAGGTAGACATATCCTGCAGCTGAATCAAATGTGTGCACAGAGTCATATTCCAGAACAATCTACTGACAAGGGGCCCTTTAGAGCAGACAAAATTGCGAAATAAAACGTCATTGTTATGTAGCATGCAGATTCCTTTTTAGCAAGTAGATATATGCAGAAACACTTCATTTTATTTATCGTTTACTTAATCAACCCAATGGGCCAAAGGCACTACCGAGAACTATGACTTATAGAGGAAAAAAAGAACAAAGAAGTACATAAGTCAATCACAAAGAACGTGAAAGGCGAGATCAAGTAATCTGATTTGTGAAGAACTATCTAACAATGTAAGCAGCAGCTATTCTAAGCTTGCAGATTTTATTTCACATATTGTGATTTCGAGTTCGTGCATAATTTGCGCTGCCTGACGACCGGAGGTGTGCAACACTTGTATTTTTTCATTTCCCTTTCTTTAGTTGGACACGCGATATGGAATAAGGACATAGCAATATTAACAAGTAACATGCGCCTATGCACGTTTTGAGTGCGTGGATGACGCGTCGTACTTGCGACCACCACACTTTTGCAGGAAGTATACCGAAGGCATGCACTTTGCATGCCAGGGACAGCTTGCGATTCGGCCTACTTCAGCTTCAACAGCAACAGCTAACTTAGATCAACCACAGCAGTAATACCTGTGGATTTCCGGTGCCTCAATGACGCCTGGTCGATCTTCCATCAAGGGTAGTACGCTATCTCGAGGGCGTGAATGTCTAAGCACCCACGCTGAAACGTCGGGTGCGCGGTGACACAGGCTGCCTCATCCGGCACTAGAACGCGACTTTGTCGATTTCCCGACAGCACACCGACTACGTCTGTGTCCATCGGGTGGCAACTCCCACAGAGGCACCTACATTATCGATATAATGTTCAGGCGTTACGACCAACAAGAGGTTGTCATACTGCGTGCGCAGTGCGGCTGCATAGGAAAGCGGCAGGACAAAACATACATGCGGTGTCAAATCTGCGCCGAGTACCAATAATTTCAGGCAAGTAATAGCATTATGAAATCCAAACGAACGCTATTTGACTTCCGTAGAACATCCGGAAGATGGCCGCGCAAGATCATGCAAAAAACAATGAATTCTTACCATTCGACAGTCCCGATGCGCAAGCCGTCTGCATGGCGCTATCGCTCTCAGACGACTCGTCTTCTGACGTACTTGCAAGCGGGTCGAATGCGAAATGATTCGCGGGGTCGGCAAGCTCGGCATCTTCCTCTCTGCCGAAGTCGTTGCTGTCGTCGGAGTCTGTTGACAAATATTCGTCCATCGTTGACGGCGCGACAGTTGCCACATGTGCGGCGCGCAGCAGACGAAGCAGACGATGGAGCTACGCGCGCACGAGGATACGTCACGAAAGCGTGCGCATTCACATACTACCGCCTGGTGGCGCTACTCGTACGATGCCGTGACATCAGGGTACAGTAGGACCCGAAACTAGCTTTTAAAAGCATGCTGTAAATAATTTTTCAGGGCGCACTCACGCTTGCCGGTTCATTTTCTAGGCTCTTGGGGACCTGGTCTATCATTTGACGCAATAAAACAATAAGTGAAAAATTTCGTGTCAGTACTCCTTTAAAGGGGTGGTGCCATCAAATTTCGAGGCTATAACAAGCCCGTTGTGGGTTTCCTCTGTATGCAAAGTCACTTCACACGAAGGGCGGGCACAGCAAACGTTTAGAATATATTTTAATTTACTTCCATAGTGCACATAAATGCTCATTCTCCCGATCGATGCCCATCGCTAGCGCATCAAAACTGACGTAGCTCTATAGGAAGGACAACGAAAGTTGTAGTGACGTCACACCAGATCTGTAGTGACGTGAGTGACCTCCGGACCTCCGTCACCTCCGAAACGTACGTACCGGCAAAGCATCGGTTGCTACACCACTCGCCGAGTTTCGATCGCTTCCTGGCTAAGTGCTGCATATCTTCGCGCGAGCCTTGTGTGGTCACGTGACCAAGTTTCCTACACTTCTACGTCACTGCCCAACGTGACGTCCAGAAACCGAAACCGAATGTTGTCCGCATAAATAAGGCGATATTAAATTATTTAGCGAGAATACGTGAATCTTGGTGCGTGTATCATGCTTCCTAGAGCTATGAGAAATGATTGCAGCGAAGAACGCGCAAGCCACAAATTTGGTGGCACCACCCCTTTAAGTTGTGCTGCGCGCGAAGTTGTGACGTGTGTTTCATCTTTGGTGAACGTCTTGAGTACAGTGTCCAACAGGCAGCGGGAAGATGCGGATAACATTTTACGCCGAGTGCTTGCCTCAGTACCTGCGGACACGATGTGCTGTGCAAGGATGCAGTGGCAACAAACGTATGCCTGTCCACTCATGTCCTCGAGATCAGAAACATGGGCGACGGTTCGGAACTTCCGAGTACTGTGCTCGCTGGACTTGCATGCATCAGTATTCCTGCCGCCCGGTTTCCTTCATCAACACGCAGTGCCTACTATTATTCGTGTTATCGGTGAACAGATCGCTAAATTATCTATCACGCTACAATTCGCATGTCTCGATTTCCACACGTAACGGTAATTTATTGGAGCATAATGCAAAACAAAGCGCATGTAGCGTCCGCACACTTTGTGTGCTTATTATCACATTTGGTGCTCAGAGTGTACAGTGTAATAAAATTGAGTTATGAGAATTGAATAAAACTGAAATATCTTGGCGTGACTAGGCGTCATTTCTTCTTGTTGGAACAGAAGAACACAAGCAATGTGAACTCTGAAGAACCTGCGTATGTGCGAAGCAAATACGCAACGCTGCAAATATGAAACGTACGCTGCTGCTTGCTTCAATCCATCTGCGGAATTTGCCACGAACACCGAATAAAAGTTCCAAGAATAAGTTTCCTAGTGAAACAGAGGCGAATTGAACAGTAGTACACTTAAACATCACTATCTAGTAATGAGACGATATTAGTTTAGCTGGCGTTGGCTTGAAGCGCGCTCGTGGAGGGCTCGCCTGCGATCGCCTTAGCGCGAGTTCTTAGCCATCAGGAGCCTACGAAAACTTGAGATCAAATTCCACGCCAGTGCCAAAAAATGACATCACATGTTTACAAGCTATTGCGTCACATGTGCTTTATTTTTTCTTCCACCGGAAGTGTTCTCTCCTCACAAAGATGGCGCTAAGCCGCATGAGCAGATGATGAGCCGCCATTTTCTGAACGTATGGACTTGGGAAGCTTCGCTACCAGTTACATTTACCTTACACATTTCTTGAAGCACCCTGAATACGCTGAAGCACGTGCCACAGGACCCTGACCCTTCATAGCCGCGCCCTCTCCCTTCATAAGGAGAGGGCGCGGCGCCGAGCCCACGCCACGCGCAGCAATGCATACGCGTGGTCATGCCTTGAGTACGCATACACGTGCTCCTTACCAACGACGCCTTTTACCAAATATAATTCGCAAGTGTTTGGTGGCTTATCATTCGGTTTGCGCCTGCCGAGCTCTGTTCACTTCAGCAATTTCACACTCAGCAACGTGTGACCGATTTTTTGTCCTTGCTTGCGGAAACACACGGTCGATGGCACATGGTGCGAAAAAAAAAAAACAACCTTGCGTAATTAACTAGCCGTTTGTTATACAATGACATCGTCATTACGGTGATCAACACAGTGCTCAAGCGAGTGGAGATAGAAGTATTTTTTGGGCCAGATTTGTGCACCGCAAAAAAATGCAACCCTGACAGTACAAGCACGGGCGCTTCCACGGCGGAGAGATTACAGCGCTCGGCTGTTCACCCGCAAGGCGTGGGCTGGAAACCGGCACCTCGACGAAGACGATATGCTAGAGGCCCGTGGGCTGTGCAATGGTATTCTCCCATGCATCACACACTTAGCCGGCAGCTACGGGTGGCCTGGTGCCTTTTTCAAACAAACTTCAAAGAAAATTTAACAGTATTCTATAAGCCTTAGTCCTTCAATTATTTAGAGGAGCAGATGTGAAGCACTGATCATTTAGATACTCCACTAAATGATCACTAGAATCTTTTGTTGGATTTTTTTATGCATACCAACTTTTTTCCCAAGCAAACAGGAGGCAAAGCCACAAACCTTCCCTTTCCCCCCACACAAACATACACGCAGCTACGC
>JALIZH010014198.1:0-15808 GCA_030522465.1 Rhipicephalus appendiculatus | reverse complement strand
GACGCCGGACGGACGGACGGACGGACGGACGGACGGAGGACGCCGGACGGATGGACGGACGGACGGACGACGCCGAACAGATGGACGGACGGCCGGAAGACGCCGGACGGATGGACGGATGGACAGACGGATGGATGACGCCGGACGGATAGACGGACGATGTCGGACGGAAGGACGGACGACGCCGGACGGACGGACGGACGACGCCAGACGGATGGACTGACGGACGGATGGACAGACAGATGGAAGACGCCAGACGGATGGTTGGTTGGACGCACGGACGGACGACGCCGGACGGATGGACGGACGGACGTACGACGCCGGTCGGATGGACGGACGGACGGAAGACGCCGGACAGACGGACGGACGGATGGACGACGCCGGACGGATGGACGGACGCACGGACGACGCCGGACGGATGGAGACAGATGGACGACGCCGGACGGATGGACGGACGGACGGACGACGCCGGACGGATGGACGGACGGACGGACGACGCCGGACGGATGGACGGACGGACGGACGACGCCGGACGGATGGATGGACGGTCGGACGACGCCGCACGGATGGACGGACGGACGGACGACGCCGGACGGATGGACGGACGGACGACGACGGACAGATGGACGGACGGACGGAAGACGCCGGACAAATGGACGGATGGACTGACGGATGGATGATGCCGGACGGATGGACGGACGACGCCGGACGGATGGACAGACGGACGGACGACGCCGGACGGATGGAAGGACGACGGCGGACGGATGGACGGACGTACGGACGACGCCGTGGGCGGATGGACGGATGGACGGACGGACGGACGACGCCAAACGGATGGACGGACGGATGGACGGACGACGCCGGACGGATGGACGGACGGACGGAAGACGCCGGACGGATGGACGGACGGACGGACGACGCCGAACAGATGGACGGACGGCCGGAAGACGCCGGACGGATGGACGGATGTACAGACGGATGGATGACGCCGGACGGATAGACGGACGATGCCGGAAGGAAGGACGGACGACGCCGGACGGATGGACGGACGGACGGAAGACGCCGGACGGATGGACGGACGGATGGACGACGGCGGACGGATGGACGGACGCACGGACGACGCCGGACGGATGGACGGATGGACAGACAGATGGACGACGCCGGATGGATGGATGGATGGACGGACAAGGACGACGCCGGACGGATGGACGGAGGGACGGACGACGCCGGACGGATGGATGGACGGTCGGACGACGCCGGACGGATGGAGGGACGGATGGACGACGCCGGACGGATGGACAGACGGACGGACGGACGGACGACGCCGGACGGATGGACGGACGCACGGACGACGCCGGACGGATGGACGGATGGACTGACGGATGGACTGGATGGATGGATGACGCCGGACGGATGGACGGACGGACGGACGACGCCGGACGGATGGACGGACGGATGGAGGACGCCGGACGGATGGACGGACGGACGGACGGACGGACGACGCCGGACGGATGGACGGACGCACGGACGACGCCGGATGGATGGACGGACCCACGGACGACGCCGGACAGATGGACGGATGGACGGACGACGCCGAACAGATGGACGGACGGCCGGAAGACGCCGGACGGATGGACGGATGGACAGACGGATGGATGACGCCGGACGGATGGACGGACGGACGGAAGACGCCGGACGGATGGACGGACGGACGGACGACGCCGGATGGATGGACAGATGGACGGATAGACAGACAGATCGACGACGCTGGACGGATGAACGGATGGATGGACGGATGGACGACGCCGGACGGATGGACGGACGGACGGACGACGCCGGACGGATGGACGGACGGACGGACGACGCCGGACGGATGGACGGACGACGGCGGACGGATGAACGGACCGACGGACAACGCCGGACGGATGGACGGACGACGCCGGACGGATGGACGGACGGACGGACGACGCCGAACAGATGGACGGACGGCCGGAAGACGCCGGACGGATGGACGGATGGACAGACGGATGGATGACGCCGGACGGATAGACGGACGATGCCGGACGGAAGGACGGACGACGCCGGACGGATGGATGGACGACGCCGGACGGACGGACGGACGACGCCGGACGGATGGACGGACGGACGGACGACGCCGGACGGATGGACGGACGGCCGGAAGACGCCGGAGGGATGGACGGACGGCCGGAAGACGCCGGAGGGATGGACGGATGGACAGACGGATGGATGACGCCGGACGGATAGACGGACGATGCCGGACGGAAGGACGGACGACGCCGGACGGATGGACGGACGACGCCAGACGGATGGACTGACGGACGGATGGACAGACAGATGGAAGACGCCAGACGGATGGTTGGTTGGACGGACGGACGGACGACGCCGGACAAATGGACGGACGGACGTACGACGCCGGACGGATGGACGGACGGACGGAAGACGCCGGACGGACGGACGGACGACGCCGGACGGATGGACGGACGGACGGACGACGCCGGACGGATGGATGGACGGTCGGACGACGCCGCACGGATGGACGGACGGACGGACGACGCCGGACGGATGGACGGACGGACGACGACGGACAGATGGACGGACGGACGGAACACGCCGGAGAAATGGACGGATGGACTGACGGATGGATGATGCCGGACGGATGGACGGACGGACGGACGACGCCGGACGGATGGACGGACGACGCCGGACGGATGGACGGACGGACGGACGACGCCGGACGGATGGACGGACGACGGCGGACGGATGGACGGACGTACGGACGACGCCGGGCGGATGGACGGATGGACGGACGGACGACGCCAAACGGATGGACGGACGGATGGACGGACGACGCCGGACGGATGGACGGATGGACGGACAACGCCGGACGGATAGACGGACGACGCCAGACGGATGGACGGACGGACGGACGACGCCGAACAGATGGGCGGACGGCCGTAAGACGCCGGACGGATGGACGGATGTACAGACGGATGGATGACGCCGGACGGATAGACGGACGATGCCGGACGGAAGGACGGACGACGCCGGACGGATGGAGGGACGGACGGAAGACGCCGGACGGATGGACGGACGGATGGACGACGCCGGACGGATGGACGGACGCACGGACGACGCCGGACGGATGGACGGATGGACAGACAGATGGACGACGCCGGATGGATGGACGGATGGACGGACACGGACGACGCCGGACGGATGGACGGGACGGACGACGCCGGACGGATGGACGGACGGACGGACGACGCCGGACGGATGGACGGACGAAGCCGGACGGATGGACGGACGGATGGACGAATGGACAGACGGATGGATGACGCCGGACGGATAGACGGACGATGCCGGATGGAAGGACGGACGACGCCGGACGGACGGACGGACGGGCGGAGGACGCCGGACGGATGGACGGACGGACGGACGACGCCGAACAGATGGACGGACGGCCGGAAGACGCCGGACGGATGGACTGATGGACAGACGGATGGATGACGCCGGACGGATAGACGGACGATGTCGGACGGAAGGACGGACGACGCCGGACGGACGGACGGACGACGCCAGACGGATGGACTGACGGACGGACGGACGGACGGATGGACGACGCCGGACGGATGGATGGACGGTCGGACGACGCCGCACGGATGGACGGACGGACGGACGACGCCGGACGGATGGACGGACGGACGGACGACCCCGGACGGATGGACGGACGGACGGACGACGCCGGACGGATGGACGGACGACGGCGGACGGATGAACGGACCGACGGACAACGCCGGACGGATGGACGGACGACGCCGGACGGATGGACGGACGGACGGACGACGCCGAACAGATGGACGGACGGCCGGAAGACGCCGGACGGATGGACGGATGGACAGACGGATGGATGACGCCGGACGGATAGACGGACGATGCCGGACGGAAGGACGGACGACGCCGGACGGATGGATGGACGACGCCGGACGGACGGACGGACGACGCCGGACGGATGGACGGACGGACGGACGACGCCGGACGGATGGACGGACGGACGGACGACGCCGAACAGATGGACGGACGGCCGGAAGACGCCGGAGGGATGGACGGATGGACAGACGGATGGATGACGCCGGACGGATAGACGGACGATGCCGGACGGAAGGACGGACGACGCCGGACGGACGGACGGACGACGCCAGACGGATGGACTGACGGACGGATGGACAGACAGATGGAAGACGCCAGACGGATGGTTGGTTGGACGGACGGACGGACGACGCCGGACAAATGGACGGACGGACGTACGACGCCGGACGGATGGACGGACGGACGGAAGACGCCGGACGGACGGACGGACGACGCCGGACGGATGGACGGACGGACGGACGACGCCGGACGGATGGATGGACGCGGTCGGACGACGCCGCACGGATGGACGGACGGACGGACGACGCCGGACGGATGGACGGACGGACGACGACGGACAGATGGACGGACGGACGGAACACGCTGGAGAAATGGACGGATGGACTGACGGATGGATGATGCCGGACGGATGGACGGACGGACGGACGACGCCGGACGGATGGACGGACGGACGGACGACGCCGGACGGATGGACGGACGATGGCGGACGGATGGACGGACGTACGGACGACGCCGGGCGGATGGACGGATGGACGGACGGACGACGCCAAACGGATGGACGGACGGATGGACGACGCCGAACAGATGGGCGGACGGCCGGAAGACGCCGGACGGATGGACGGATGTACAGACGGATGGATGACGCCGGACGGATAGACGGACGATGCCGGACGGAAGGACGGACGACGCCGGACGGATGGAGGGACGGACGGAAGACGCCGGACGGATGGACGGACGGATGGACGACGCCGGACGGATGGACGGACGCACGGACGACGCCGGACGGATGGACGGATGGACAGACAGATGGACGACGCCGGATGGATGGACGGATGGACGGACACGGACGACGCCGGACGGATGGACGGACGACGCCGGACGGATGGACGGACGACGCCGGACGGACGGACGGACGACGCCGGACGGATGGACGGACGGACGGACGACGCCGAACAGATGGACGGACGGCCGGAAGACGCCGGACGGATGGACGGATGGACAGACGGATGGATGACGCCGGACGGATAGACGGACGATGTCGGACGGAAGGACTGACGGACGGATGGACAGACAGATGGAAGACGCCAGACGGATGGTTGGTTGGACGGACGGACGGACGACGCCGGACGGATGGACGGACGGACGTACGACGCCGGTCGGATGGACGGACGGACGGAAGACGCCGGACGGACGGACGGACGGATGGACGACGCCGGACGGATGGACGGACGCACGGACGACGCCGGACGGATGGAGAGACAGATGGACGACGGCGGACGGATGAACGGACCGACGGACAACGCCGGACGGATGGACGGACGACGCCGGACGGATGGACGGACGGACGGACGACGCCGAACAGATGGACGGACGGCCGGAAGACGCCGGACGGATGGACGGATGGACAGACGGATGGATGACGCCGGACGGATAGACGGACGATGCCGGACGGAAGGACGGACGACGCCGGACGGATGGATGGACGACGCCGGACGGACGGACGGACGACGCCGGACGGATGGACGGACGGACGGACGACGCCGGACGGATGGACGGACGGACGGACGACGCCGAACAGATGGACGGACGGCCGGAAGACGCCGGACGGATGGACGGATGGACAGACGGATGGATGACGCCGGACGGATAGACGGACGATGCCGGACGGAAGGACGGACGACGCCGGACGGACGGACGGACGACGCCAGACGGATGGACTGACGGACGGATGGACAGACAGATGGAAGACGCCAGACGGATGGTTGGTTGGACGGACGGACGGACGACGCCGGACAAATGGACGGACGGACGTACGACGCCGGACGGATGGACGGACGGACGACGCCGGACGGATGGGCGGACGGACGGACGACGCCGGACGGATGGATGGACGGTCGGACGACGCCGCACGGATGGACGGACGGACGGACGACGCCGGACGGATGGACGGACGGACGACGACGGACAGATGGACGGACGGACGGAACACGCCGGACAAATGGACGGATGGACTGACGGATGGATGATGCCGGACGGATGGACGGACGGACGGACGACGCCGGACGGATGGACGGACGGACGGACGACGCCGGACGGATGGACGGACGACGGCGGACGGATGGACGGACGTACGGACGACGCCGGGCGGATGGACGGATGGACGGACGGACGACGCCAAACGGATGGACGGACGGATGGACGGACGACGCCGGACGGATGGACGGATGGACGGACAACGCCGGACGGATGGACGGACGACGCCAGACGGATGGACGGACGGACGGACGACGCCGAACAGATGGGCGGACGGCCGGAAGACGCCGGACGGATGGACGGATGTACAGACGGATGGATGACGCCGGACGGATAGACGGACGATGCCGGACGGATGGAGGGACGGACGGACGACGCCGGACGGATGGACGGATGGACAGACAGATGGACGACGCCGGATGGATGGACGGATGGACGGACACGGACGACGCCGGACGGATGGACGGACGGACGACGCCGGACGGATGGACGGACGGACGGACGACGCCGGACGGATGGATGGACGGTCGGACGACGCCGCACGGATGGACGGACGGACGGACGACGCCGGACAGATGGACGGACGGACGGAAGACGCCGGACAAATGGACGGATGGTCTGACGGATGGACTCACGGATGGATGACGCCGGATGGATGGACGGACGGACGGACGACGCCGGACGGATGCACGGACGGATGGACGACGCCGGGCGGATGGACGGACGGACGGACGGACGACGCCGGACGGATGGACGGACGCACGGACGACGCCGGACGGATGGACGGATGGACGGACGAGGCCGAACAGATGGACGGACGGCCGGAAGACGCCGGACGGATGGACGGATGGACAGACGGATGGATGACGCCGGACGGATGGACGGACGGACGGAAGACGCCGGACGGATGGACGGACGGACGGACGACGCAGGACGGATGGACGGACGGACGGATGGACGGACGGACGGAAGACGACGGACGGATGGACGGACGACGCCGGACGGATGGACGGACGGACGGACGACGCCGAACAGATGGACGGACGGCCGGAAGACGCCGGACGGATGGACGGATGGACAGACGGATGGATGACGCCGGACGGATAGACGGACGATGCCGGACGGAAGGACGGACGACGCCGGACGGATGGACGGACGGACGGAAGACGCCGGACGGATGGACGGTCGGACGGACGAACGACGCAGGACGGATGGACGGACGGACGGACGGACGACGCCGGACGGATGGACGGACGGACGGACGACGCCGGACGGATGTACGGACGACGGCGGACGGATGGACGGACGTACGGACGACGCCGGACGGATGGACGGATGGACGGACAACGCCGGACGGATGGACGGACGACGCCGGACGGATGGACGGACGGACGGACGACGCCGAACAGATGGGCGGACGGCCGGAAGACGCAGGACGGATGGACGGATGTACAGACGGATGGATGACGCCGGACGGATAGACGGACGATGCCGGACGGTAGGACGGACGACGCCGGACGGATGGAGGGACGGACGGAAGACGCCGGACGGATGGACGGACGGATGGACGACGCCGGACGGATGGACGGACGCACGGACGACGCCGGACGGATGGACGGATGGACAGACAGATGGACGACGCCGGATGGATGGACGGATGGACGGACACGGACGACGCCGGACGGATGGACGGACGGACGGACGACGCCGGACGGATGGATGGACGGTCGGACGACGCCGCACGGATGGACGGACGGACGGACGACGCCGGACGGATGGACGGACGGACGACGCCGGACAGATGGACGGACGGACGGAAGACGCCGGACGGATGGACGGACGGATGGATGACGCCGGACGGATGGACGGACGGACGGACGACGCCGGACGGATGGACGACGCCGGATGGATGGACGGACGGACGGACGGACGACGCCGGACGGATGGACGGACGCACGGACGACGCCGGATGGATGGACGGATGGACGGACGAGGCCGAACAGATGGACGGACGGCCGGAAGACGCCGGACGGATGGACGGATGGACAGACGGATGGATGACGCCGGACGGATGGACGGACGGACGGAAGACGCCGGACGGATGGACGGACGGACGGACGACGCAGGACGGATGGACGGACGGACGGATGGACGGACGGATGGACGGCGACGCCGGACGGATGGACGGACGGACGGAGAACGCCGGACGGATGGACGGACGACGTCGGACGGATGGACGGACGGACGGACGACGCCGAACAGATGGACGGACGGCCGGAAGACGCCGGACGGATGGACGGATGGACAGACGGATGGATGACGCCGGACGGATAGACGGACGATGCCGGACGGAAGGACGGACGACGCTGGACGGATGGACGGACGGACGGAAGACGCCGGACGGATGGACGGTCGGACGGACGAACGACGCAGGACGGATGGACGGACGGACGGACGGACGACGCCGGACGGATGGACGGAAGACGCCGGACGGATGGACGGACGGACGGAGGGATGACGCCGGACGGATGGACGGACGACGCCGGACGGATGGATGGACGGTCGGACGACGCCGCACGGATGGACGGACGGACGGACGACGCCGGACGGATGGACGGACGGACGACGCCGGACAGATGGACGGACGGACGGAAGACGCCGAACAAATGGACGGATGGACTGACGGATGGACTGACGGATGGATGACGCCGGACGGATGGACGGACGGACGGACGACGCCGGACGGATGGACGGACGGATGGACGACGCCGGACGGATGGACGGACGGACGGACGGACGACGCCGGACGGATGGACGGACGCACGGACGACGCCGGACGGATGGACGGATGGACGGACGAGGCCGAACAGATGGACGGACGGCCGGAAGACGCCGGACGGATGGACGGATGGACAGACGGATGGATGACGCCGGACGGATGGACGGACGGACGGAAGACGCCTGACGGATGGACGGACGGACGGACGACGCAGGACGGATGGACGGACGGACGGATGGACGGACGGACGGAAGACGACGGACGGATGGACGGACGACGCCGGACGGATGGACGGACGGACGGAGAACGCCGGACGGATGGACGGACGACGTCGGACGGATGGACGGACGGACGGACGACGCCGAACAGATGGACGGACGGCCGGAAGACGCCGGACGGATGGACGGATGGACAGACGGATGGATGACGCCGGGCGGATAGACGGACGATGCCGGACGGAAGGACGGACGACGCCGGACGGATGGACGGACGGACGGAAGACGCCGGACGGATGGACGGTCGGACGGACGAACGACGCAGGACGGATGGACGGACGGACGGACGGACGACGCCGGACGGATGGACGGAAGACGCCGGACGGATGGACGGACGGACGGAGGGATGACGCCGGACGGATGGACGGACGGACAGACGGATGGATGACGCCGGACGGATGGACGGACGACGCCGGAGGCATGGACGGACGACGCCGGACGGATGGACGGACGGACGGATGACGCCGGACAGATGGACGGACGGACGGACGACGCCGGACGGATGGACGGAAGGACGGACGGACACTGGACGGACGCGCATAGTACACTAAACGGACCCGCATGAGACCCGCATGAGACACCGCATTAGACATTGAAGGCTTTCGCCTTATTACGGTGTATTCTGCGATTTCACGTCATTTTGTGGTATGTCGTGAGATTTGCATGGCCTGGCATTTCTGCCCTTCTGGTGCTGGGCCCCATAGCAAGCATTAATTTTCTGGTTGGCTAACGCAACAAAATTATCAAACAAGGCACATTATGATGAAGAACCGGGCCTACTGATAAGTTCACAAAATTCATCTGCAACCACTACTTCCGGTTTGTCCAAGGCTACAGCAAGAGCACGAAATTGGAAGGTCTGTGTTACTGGGCCGCTAAATGCACGAATTACAAGCCAAATTCTTGGAACAGGTGTGTGGGGAGAGAGTGTGCCACAAAATCCACGCCAGCGCCGTTTACCTAAGTTTTCTAGTCGTCTGCGCATTATATTATGGATTTCTGAGCATTTTTGTATGTTTCTAAACTTCCGCTCCGTCGATATGCTCTTTCGGATCGCCGTCTGATGGCTCTGAGATGTTCGTACTCTCCGTCAACAGCAGCATAATCTTTTGGAATCGGAACCTTCTTTGTACGCCTGTTCACATTATCCTGCAAAAATTCAGTAAAGTTTTCAACAGTTGTACGTTCACTAATTTGGTTAGTTAGGCGACACCGAAATGTGCAATAGCGTCATGTCGTCAAAAATCGGCGTCTGGACCGGACGGCATTACGTACAATATGCTAAGAAACCTAGGGCCAACAGGCACACCCATTCTCTTAGATATTTACAACAATCTATGGACACAAGAAATTGTACCCGAGTCTTGGAAACTGGCTCGAATCATTCCGATCTTAAAACCGGCTAAGACGCCCTTGAGCCTTGACTCTTTCCGCCCAATCAGCCTGACAAGTTGTTTATGTAAAGTAATGGAGAAAATGATTGATGCGCGACTTCAGTGGTGGTGTAAGAGAACGGATGTATTGTCCGACTAAACGGGTTTTTGAAAACAGAGATGTACAATGGATGCAATACTGGACATAGTAACGTATGTGGAACATGAACGCGCCTGTGGAAGTTTGACGATCGCAGTGTTCTTAGACATCAAAAGGGCATTTGATACCGTCAGTCACACTCATGTTCTGCTAAGTATGTTAGATCTCGGAATCTGCGGCAGGTCCTTGCGGTGGATCTCTAAATTTCTATCAGGTCGCAAAATATTCATTCAGACGAGCGAAGGAAAGAGTGCAGAACACGATGTCAGGCAGGGAGTGCCACAGGGACGCGTCCTGAGCCCTTTTCTTTTTAACTGTGTCATGGCTGATTTAGCAAAAAGACTGCCTTCCCAGTTGAGATTCTCTTTATATGCAGATGATGTGTGCATTTGGGCATCTGGGACTGACGTTCAGTTAATTCAGATGGCGTTGCAAGAGGGCATAAATGTAATTAACCACTTTTTAAAAGAAAGAGGAATGGCTCTATCACACGCAAAGACAGCTGTGTTACCCTTCACCCGTAGGAAGTTAAAAAATTTCGATCTTAATTTAGAAGGAAAACCACTAATGATTGTGACGCAGCATCGATTTCTCGGAGTAATACTTGATCGGCAATTATCCTGGACACCTCACATAAAGAAACTCGAAAGCGAAGTAAATACGCTAGTGAATATACTCCGCAGACTTGCTGGAACATCATGGAGCGGATCGGTATCATCCCTGCTCGCTGTTCACAATGCATTAATACGACAAAAAATTGCATACTCTGCAGCAGTCTTACACGGCATTTCCCACACTTCAGAGGAGCGACTTCAAAGACTATTAGCTAGGGGACTGCGCGTCTGCCTAGGTGTTCCACGAGCGACTTCCAGCAGCCTCGTAATAGCCGAGACTCGCCAATCACCCTTTCCAGTCATGAGAACAATCGAAACATGCCGGCATTTTTTTCGCTTACAGACGCAGCACAAAGACCACCCATTGGCACTGGAGATTTTACGAAGGGATAAAAGCAATGTTAATGAAGCAATACGGAACAATCTTCATATATTACCAAGAAATGAATTTTGGAGCTCTGAAGTTGACTATCCTCCGTGGCTGCTTACAATACCAAGCATTGAATTGTCAGTAGATGGTATCATCCGAAAAAGAGACATGTTCATTCAAGCTGCTCAACAACTAGCGCTTTACCAGATACACATACGGTATCCAGGGTACATACATGTTTACACAGATGGTTCAAGTATTCCAACCTCTTTGACATCAGCATTTATAATACCTCACCTCAATACTCAGGAATCATATAAATTATCTCGCGCGACATCATCTACAACAGCTGAGCTATTCGCTATTCTGTATGCTATCAGGTATATAAACTCAAGCAGACGCGAGAAAATGGGTAGTTTTCAGCGATTCACAGGCGGCATTATCATCACTCTCCAGTACAAACACGACGGTAATCAGGGATAGTGTAATATATGAAACACTTAAAGAGCTCACAAAAGCAAGCCAGGCGAAACATGAGATAAAATTCCAGTGGATACCTGGACATTGTAACATTCCTGGTAACACAGCTGCCGATGAGGCTGCACGACAAGCACATCGTAAAGATGTTACTGTTTCCTTACCAATTTCGAAAAATGAATTGCGAAGTGTTATAAAGGCAACAACTTTCCGAATGAGTAAAAATACTTGGTTTGACCAAAACTCAAAGAGCTGTGATTTATATCATATTGATCCATTCATTGAATTCAAAATTACGATAGCATTAGATAGAAGTATCGAAACACTTATTCACCGGTTAAGGCTAGGCACCGCATACACAAGACATTTCTTACACAGAATTGGCAAAAGTGAAACTCCCGAATGCGAATGTGGATTTGTAGATGAAGATGTATGTCACCTTGTATGTATGTATGGACTGCCCACGCCATGACACACCGAGACGCCGTCTTAAATCGGAACTATTGGTATTAGACCGTAGACCGTTCAGTATCCAGAAACTTCTGGGCTCGTGGCCAACCGGAGCTTTACAGAAGTACGCTCTAAAAGCGCTAAAACGTTTTTTTAGAAGACAGCGGAATTGCTGGCAATTATTAAGAAATAAGGAACTTATATTCATATAATCACATGTCTTACTTGTAATACGCACTATTATATGACAGGCATTATATATATGTGTGCTGAAGTGTATTTTATGTGTGAATGCTGAAGGTGCATGTGACTGTTATGTCCACATGAACGAATTCATCCCCATAAGGACTAGACGTGTTGACTGCTGTGCTGAGCCGGTGGGACTCAATGATGACCACACACATCATCAGAGACATTATTCATTGGCATTCGGACATTTTCTTATACGTTGTGATGGTGTTGTTCTGTGGGTGTGTGTTTTTACATGTGTGCTCTTGTGTTTTATTTTCCTTGTACTACTCTTTGTTTTTCCTTTGTTAAGATGTATATTCAGTACTCACTCAAGGGCAAAGGAGTAGCCGGCGCCTGACTTGTGCGCCAACATCTCCTTACATATCATATAAATAAAAAAAAATTGCCCTTCTGGTTGTGCCAAAACAGCGTATTCCACGGTTTTACGTCGTTCGAGGCTGTTTCGTGCCGTTTACTTCACCTTATGGTTTCGGACTTCTGGCGGTAAAAAATGTTAGTTTCTGCGATTGCACGTCATTGTGTGGTGTTTCGTGACATTTTCGTGGCCTTGCATTTTTGCACTTCCATCTGTGCAATCGGTGTATTCACGGTTTCACGCCATTTGGGGCTGTTTTGTGCCGTTTGCGTGACATTGCGATTTCCTACTTTTAGCTGTAGAAAACGCTGTATTCTGCGATTTGACGTCGTTTGGTGCTGTTTCGTGACGTTTGCGTGTTCGTTGGCATTATATTACGATTTCGCACTTCTTGCTGTACAAAACGCCGCATTCGGCGAGTTCACGTCGTTTAGGTGCTGTTTCGTGACGTTTGCGCAGCTTTGGATTTTTGCGCTTCTAGGTGTGAACAAATTAGGACACTACATTCTAAAGTGTGTTCGGTGAAAGCGTGTGGCCGTTCCACTGACTATGCCATGTCTTTTTTTTCTTTTACACTCTCTGTGGGATAACCCAGAAAGCGAATGTTTGCGTGTTTTCTCTTTTTATTTTATACGCGAGTCGCAGCGAGTAGCGAGACTAATCTTCCTCCGTTCGCATGCGGACGGAAGACGCCGGACGCATGGACGGACGGACGGACGACGCCGGACGGACGACGCCGGACGGATGGACGGACGGACGGACGACGCCGGACGGATGGACAGATGGACGGATGGACAGAGAGATCGACGACGCCGGACGGATGGACGGATGGACGGACGGATGGACGACGCCGGACGGATGGACGGATGGATGGACGGACGGACGACGCCGGACGGATGGACGGACGGACGGATGGACAGACAGATGGACGACGCCGGACGGATGGACGGATGGACGGACGGACGACGCCGGACGGATGGACGGACGGACGGACGACGCCGGACGGATGGCCGTCGGACGCACGACGCCGTACGGATGGACGGATGGACGGACGACGCCGGGCGGATGGACGGAAGACGCCGGATGGATGGACGGACGGACGGAGGACGCCGGATGGATGGACGGAGGGACGGACGACGCCGCACGGATGGACGGACGGACGGAAGACGCCGGACGAATGGACGGATGGACAGACGGATGGATGACGCCGGACGGATGGACGGACGATGCCGGACGGATCGACGGACGACGCCGAACGGATGGACGGACGACGCCGGACGGATGGACGGATGGACGGACGGACGGATGACGCCGGACGGATGGACGGACAGACGACGCCGGACGGATGGACGGACGGACAGACGACGGCGGATGGATGGACGGACGGAAGGACGACGTCGGCCGGATGGACGCACGGACGGACGGACGACGCCGGACGGATGGACGGACGGACGGACGACGCCGGACAGATGTACGGACGGACGGAAGACGCCGGACGAATGGACGGATGGACAGACGGATGGATGACGCCGGACGGATGGACGGACGATGCCGGACGGATGGACGGACGACGCCGAACGGATGGACGGACGGACGGACGGACGACGCCCGACGGATGGACGGATGGACGGACGGACGGACGACGCCGGATGGATGGCCGGACAGACGGAAGACGCTGGACGGATGGACGGACGGACGGACGACGCAGGACGAATGGACGGACGGACGGACGGACGACGCCGGACGGATGGACGGACGGACGGAAGACGCCGGACGGATGGACGGACGACGCCGGACGGATGGGCGGACGGATGGACGACGCTGGACGGATGGATGGACGGACGGACGGACGACGCCGGAGGGATGGACGGACGGACGGAAGACGCCGGACGGATGGATGGACGGACGGACGACGCCGGACGGATGGACGGACGGACGGACGACGCCGGACAGATGGACGGACGGACGGAAGACGCCGGGCGGATAGACAGACGGAAGGACGACGCCGGACGGATGGACAGACGACGCCAGACTGATGGACGGACGGATGGACGACGCCGGACGGATGGACGGACGGACGGACGGACGGACACTGGACGGACGGACACTGGACGGACGCGCATAGGACACTAAACGGACGCGCATGAGACCCGCATGAGACACCGCATTAGACATTAAAGGTGTAGCGCCATCATCATCGGCATTTTGACTAACCACCGCGCTGCGCCTCTGGTGCAGCTCATGCCGAGCTCGAGCCGCGAGACAGAGAGAACGGGTTCACGTGCCTGGCGGACTGAACGCCAGCAGCTGCCGCCGCTCCGTTTGGCCTTCGCTCAATTAAGTGGCGAGACAGCGGCACGGCCACGTTGGCCGCCTTCACGACGACGCCTCTCGTCTCTGTTCATCGCTACAAAGGCTTTCGCCTTATTACGGTGTATTCTGCGATTTCACGTCATTTTGTGGTATGTCGTGAGATTTGCATGGCCTGGCATTTTGGCCCTT
>JALIZH010014196.1:0-103025 GCA_030522465.1 Rhipicephalus appendiculatus | reverse complement strand
GCCATGATTTTCATATTACCACTTGTCATTTATGTACGTCATACAGACACGTCCCGCAATACCAAATTTACTGTATATCAAGCTAGCGAACTGGCCGAAAGCGCAGATGAGCATGGTAAGCAAGTCATGCTGACATGACATGAATATCTTAATTTTCACATTACGACCTGCTATTTATGTTCGTCATACAGTCACGTCGCGCGATACCAAATTTGGTGTATATCAGGGAAGCGAAACGGCCGTGATCTTACCATGAGCGTTGCATGTAAATCATGCTGTACATGACATGGATGTCATGATTTCTATTTTACCAGTTGTCATTTAGGTTCGCCATACAATGATATCGTGCCATGGCAGTTTTGTTGTATATAACGCTAGCGAACCGGACGTGTGCGCACCATGACCGTGGCATGTAAATTATGCTGTACATGAAATGCGTGTCATGATTATCATGTTACCAGCGCTAATTAATGTTCGTTATACAGTCATGTCACCCAATACCAAATCTGGTACATGTCAAGCTAGCGAAACAGCCAGAAACGCACCAATAGCATGGCACATATGGCATGGTACACATGATATTTGCGGCATGATTTTCATATTAGCAGATGTTATTTATGTTACTCGTATAGAGATGTCTCGTCATGCGAAGTTTGGTATATATTAAAATAACGAAATTGCCGTTAGAGCACCACGGCCATGACATGTAAATCATGCCGTTCATGACAGTGGCGTAGCCAGGGGGTGGCACACCGGGCACGTGCCCCACCCCCCCCAAATTTTTTTCGCCATGGCATACAAAGCGAAAAATGACCATTTCAAGGAGGTGCCCCTCCCGAAATCAAGGCGGTGCCCCCCCCCCGAAAAAAAATTTCGGGCTACGCCCCCTGGTTCATGACAAGTAAGTCACGATTTTCATGATATGACCAGCCATTTATGTTCTTGATACAGTCATGTTATGAATTTTGGTATAAATCCCGTTAACAGTATGGTCCGGAGAATACAAAGTCGTAGGCGGCTAGATAAATAGATAGATACGCTCAAAGTCGCCGAAGTTCGCTAAGAAATGCTCCGCATTTAAAATTAAATAAAGGAATAAATGAAAAATTGCAGGCAACAGTAAGCGCCAATACCGAAAGAGAAACATGCTTGCGGCCAATTACAGCCAATAATGAAATAACAGCCTGAAATACATCAAAAATTCATATAGACGCAATGAATGAATAAATGAACCAATTAACCACAACAAAAATCACACAACATTCATGAACAACCTAATCACCACTTACGATGTAACATATCAGCTATTGACAATGTACGCACACCTTCAATTGTTAAATTTCACTTGTTCATTGTACTTTGAAAACGGTCATGCAATGTTTGGAACCCATAAATAGTATACTAGGGCATGCTACATGCCAAGTCGTTGTATACCGAGTCAGGCGATTGGCAAGAATTCGCTGAAACTAACTTTACCAAAACCCGCCTTCCGCACACCCCAAGCATTGTGTGTGCTACGGCAGACCGGCCTAAGCAGTGGAAAAATTCCACCATCAGCAGTTCATGCTTACTCACTGCCTGATTTCGATCCGCTGTGTGCATTGAATACTGCAACCTTCTTTCATATGCGACTGGCACTCTGCGTCATTACCACTTATAAAAGTTACCTCAGACACGCCGTGGTTGTCTAGTGGTTATGCTGTTGTATGCTGGCCCGAAGGTCGCGAGGTCCATTCCAGGCCGCGACGGCCACATTTTCAACGGAGTCGAAAATGCTTGAGGCCCGTGCACTTAGAATCAGGTGTAGGTTTAAGAACCCTATGCGGTCGAAATTTCCGGAGCCCTCCACTATCGTGGTTTCGGAAATTTAATTGCCTAGAGTTATTATTAGTAAAAATTATCTGAGCATTTTTCCAAGCCCTTTATCTCCATTCCTGATATTACATCTATTACATGTCGCTCCCGGATAGAGTCTTCCCCCAAGATTGAATCTGAAAATCAGCTCTTTGAAAACATTTGGCGCCGTACGTTTGAGCCAAAGGTACTCCAAGTTGACTAATTTCTGATGTTGTGTCGGCACCTTGCCAGAATGCTTTCCCACGTCGAGAAACACGAAGGTCATTGATGGTACCAGACGGATCTTATCTTTCGAAAACGAGCGTGAACCACAATCTAGAACAGTCAAAAGCTCAACAAGGTCTTGTTCATGAAACATGAGACCGTGAGCGGTGAGCCATGACAAAAGTGGACAAGTGACAGAATGAGTGCGGCACTGTTCAGTAAAAACCTTTCAACTTTGCCTAGCTGTTCACTACACTCAATGCATGGCGCTAGCTGGGTCCGAGTACTTTCTGCCGATCATGCACCTGTTTTCTCGAGGAGAACATCGCTCAAAAAGTCACTGCCTCGCCGCAAGCGCGAAGCAATGAATGCGATAGCAACAAATTGCGATGTCACTCGAAAAGCGGCAAGCAGCTAGAAACGTGCAGTGGGGTGCTCAAACCCGGACGCTGGAATGAAAACAGACAGGACGAGAGCGAAATAATAACGTTCACAGCGCGAAACTTAAAGCACGCTGCTGAATCACAAAGCAGGACGCACGAAGCGAACCCACGGATACATACAGGACGAGCGCCAAATAACAACCGTCACAGTTAGGAAAAAAAATTGGCAGCCGATCCACGAAGTGAATGCTAATGATGGAGCGAAGCTGCATGACGATATGATAAACGATATAAAAAATGCTTATGAATTGCATCTGTCCATCCGTCCGCCCGTCCATGAACGGACGGACGGATGCATGGACGGACGGACAGACGGACCGATGCACGGACGGTTGGATGGACAGATGGACGAACGCTCGCGCGGACGGACAGAAAGGTGCGCGGACAGAGTACGGTCTATTTTAAACCTATATGCGCGCTATGAACGCTTTATATACGGTATATGTAACACCTGTGTTTCGGTCCGGCGGGGAGCTACGACGACGGCGACAACAGACATGGTGCGAGCCTAAGGAGCTTCACCCCTAAAAAAGCGGAAATTGAAGGGATCGTTTTAGTGCGATAGCAATTATATGGACCCTCGCAGTGTATTTTTGCCGTAACCGTCGCCATCATGTCCCGGATATATATATATATATATATATATATATATATATATATATATATATATATATATATATATATATATATATATATATATATATATATATATATATATATATATATATATATATATAATGCACAAAGAAAAATAATTGAGAGGGAAAATTTCAGAAGGCCCCGAGAAGTGATGCGAACCAGTGACCCCCTCATTTCGCAGCGCGCTGCGTTAGGCCACTCAACCACGCGCCACTCATGTCTCGGCGTTATAACGGCGAGCTATTTATATACAACCTTCACCTCTGGTGGCACGCAGATCTCGATGGAGCTTGAGCGCGTTTTCTATCCCGCAACCCTCCTCCATTTTCTTTCAACTCGAAAACTGCCCTTGAGACGCGCAGGATAAAGTGGCCCCTTTCTGTACCCACTCGTGATGTGGAACGGGAAAAGAAATCTCAGCATATCCCCGGGGTGAATGATGAAGAGTTTGGGGCGAAGCTCATGAAGCAATCATGGTTACACCGTGAAATCTTCAGTGGTTTCGCCCAGCAGTAATCAAAGTGATTACTGCTGGGCGGCCTCCTTGGCGCGCACCGTCTCCGGGATCGGGACGCGACGCGACGCGGGATCAGGACGTGGGATCGCGTCGCGTCGCGGCGGCCTCTCGAGCTCGCACCTCGGGATCCTGCCGACGAGCACGAGCTGCAGCGGCGCGGCCTTCCGCACCCGGCGCTCCTCATCGTCCATGGTCCGCCAAGCAGCACGATCCGGCAAATGCACTCCTCCACGTACGGCGACGATCCAGGAGAAAGAGATAACGGGCGCGAGCACCTTTCGCTCCCGGTGCAGCCCGCGCAGCAGCCAATCGGAGAGCAGCGGCAGCTCCAACGCCATCTAGCGTGCATTCACCCAACCGCCATAATGCAGACATCTCTATGGGACAGCGCCATCTAGGAAATTAGACGAGAAATGGAGATGACGACACAGAATGTGTACAGCGCCATCTAGTATATCGTCACCCAACTGCAGTTTGCATGCATCTCTATGGGACAGCGCCATCTATGGGGAGACGCGACGGCGGGGGTACGCCGGATTGAGCGACGCCGATCGACGACCGACCAGGTGATGCTATAAGGAGCTTCGCCCCTAAAAAAAGAAGAGCGGGAACACTTTGGGTCAGACGCCACCGCGTTGCAGGAGACGCAGAGGGGGTGACTGCACGCACCGCAGTTTAAAAGGCAAAGAAAGATCTCAGAGCGTCGGGTTCTAAATTGTCAGTACTTGCAGCGCGTTGCTCAAAAACAAAGACGTAACAATTGTGACAGTTGTTAGTTCACGCTTGTCCTGTTTATACCTGCGCGTTCTTGTCGAGAGTCCTTCTCTGTGCTTCAGTGGCGTGCTACAAGTATGGAGCTGCTTCTAGTTCTTCGTGGGACATTCAAATTTCTAGCTATCGCATTCACTGCGTTGCCCACGTGTCGAAACAGGGACTTTTAAAAACGATAGTCTTTCTTGGGATACGTAAACGCAAAATTTTTGGTCTTTCTGTCTGTCTGTCCGTGACCCGATTCAGCTACTCGGCCAAAGTTTAACCACTTTCTGAACGCCCAGCCATCTTGAACTGGTGTTATCATGCATACCTGTGAACATATTCGATCAAAAAGCAAGAACTGCGCATACCTGAGGCGCAACATTAATATGTAAGTGTCAGGTCGTGTGTTCTTTTATTAGAAAATACATAGGTACGCAATTCTAAAGACCCTAGTGTTTTTAGGCTGCGCTGAAAATGCGACGCTGTGCTGCCGCTTGCAGTGGCCCTTGGTCACGGTGTAATGTCCTTGGTTCAGCAGAAGCTCATGTTTTAGATGTGAAGCATCTTATGGCGAAGCTTAATCCGGTGGTGGTGGTGGTGGTGGTGGTGTGCGGCGTGGCCTCCCTTACTGCGCATGCGCAAACCCTTTAAAAAAATAAAAAATTTCCTTTCCCCCCTCTCTCTTCTCTAGGCATCCCTCGCCGAGGCAACCACACCCTCACTGCGCATGCGCCTCCCCTCCCTCTCTCCCCTCCTACGCTCCCCCTCTCTCTTCTAGGCATCCCTGCCCGCGGCGTCCACACTCCCACTGCGCATGCGCGTCCCCCTCCTCTCCTACGCTCCCCCTCTCTACTCTAGGCATCCCTGCCATCGGCGTCCACACTCCCACTGCGCATGCGCGTCCCCACCTCTCTCTCTCCTCTCCTACGCTCCCCCCTCTCTCACCTCGCGACGCCGACGCAGGCAGCGTCTGCTAACGAGTTTCTTAGTTGAAAAAACCGACTGCTCGCGCTGCACAACCGTTCACTGGCCACTCCGTATATATGGCAATGGATTTTGACCTGCAAGGTGGTGCCGGTGGGAGATTTCTCCTGTGCGTTGTTGAACAATAAAAATTCGGAGCGTGCGCGTTAACTAAAAGCGGAATGCGGGTCTCTGTGTCCAGTCGGAGTCTTCTGTCTCTCATTTCCCATTAGCAGCGATTGGCATGTTCCAGTAGGAAACATCGCTCCATCACTGCGTGCTTTGCGCCTTCCCAGTTTTCTCTCCTGCGCAACGCTGCGATGAGTGCCAGCGTCAACGCCGCCGCCAGTGTAAGCGTTAGCGCCCGCTGCTTCACAGTAATTTTTTTCAATGGCCTCCATATCTCGCACAGCGCCTCCTCTATTTTATCAACGCCAGCCAGATGCGGCCAATTCAACGTAGAGTAGCCGCTGTCTGAGGCAAGGCAAAACAAAGTAGTTCGGCCGACACGAGACTATCGTCTTTCGACGACATTTGCAGCGAAGCACGCAGATAGGCGGCCAATTTTTTTCTTTGTAAGACACAATATTAATGAGAACTATCTGACAATGATACCAAAGAATGTATAGTGGTTGGTATTAGTAGTAATTGTAATGCAAATGTGAAGAAAGAAAAGTGGATGAAAAAGATAACTTGCCGCTGGCAGGGACGTAACCTACGACCTTATCTTTTCGTGCACTTTTCTTTCTTCACATTTACATTACAATTACTACTTATAACATCCCTTATACGTTACTTGGTATTATTGTCACTTCTGTCACAGTTGTTACTTCTTTGTGTTTTAGCAGTGTGCTCCTTTCGCAAACGCCGCCACTGCAGCCAGCGAAGTGACCTTCGTGCGGTCTGTAACTTTAACCGCGGCCGCTAAGTAAAAAAGAAGGTGCAGCCGCCCAAATCGGTGCGTTTTCTATGGGGGAACACGTGACACGCACAGTTTTGAGACGCTACTGCGGGGGCGCTGCACATCGGTAAACCGCGGCCGCTAGAAAGCGAACGCTCGAGGCGTTGGCCGGGAGAGCGCAAGTAAACGCTCTTGCTGAAAAGGAGCAGCCGTACGCTTGCCTACAAGGTAGAAAAGGTGTGGTTTTAAAGGGCCCCTCACCAGGTTTGACAATTTTGAGCTGACGAGCGCAATTCATATATTGAGCGTTCACGATCACGTCTGCCAAATTTTGGAACGCTACGCGTCGCGGAAATGGGTCAAATTTCAAGCTGAACGCTGCTTGCCCTTACTTTCGCGTGCTCGCGCGTAGAGAATGAGGGGATGACGTACACGGCGGAATGGCCCTACGCAGATGGCAGTTCTGTGACGTCGGTCGCCTACGTAGACGGCTGTGCACTGACGTCGACAGCAGTAGCACGTGACACTGCGAAAATTATTTGACACGACATGTGTAGTTTGTGGAATTTGTTGCTTGAATAGATGAATAAAACTTGAGAGAAATAATGAGACGCACAAAGGGAATGTGTGCGTCTTTTTCATTTTTGTTCAGTGAATTGAAGCGATATGCGGGGCTAATGTGCCTCCGTTTCGCATTGTTCGTGTCCCCGCGGTTAGCGCATCGAGCAGACGCCAGCCATGGAAACGAAAGTGATGTTCTGGCGCGTTCGAGCACTCAGTGTGCTCATTTATTATAGCGCGTCCAAGTAAACGTTAATGCGGCACTGGCTCATGATACCGCCACTCTCGTGCCAGTGAAAAGTGAAACGAACGCGCACCGAGGCATCCATCCCGCAGAAACAGGCAGTAGACCACAAAATAACGCTCGTCAACAAAACAACGCCGCACGCGTGCTCGGGGGCTGGGCTTTCTCGGCCACGTCATGCACACGTGACCTTGCGTGCCATGACGTGTTGCCCTCGCCCGCATGCCGGAGAAGGTAGGGAAGAGATTTGGCTTGCGAAGGCTACGCGGGGCGAGCGGCAAGGGTTTCGAGCTCGCCTCCTCGCATCATGGTTTCGCGCCGCATCAAAATATCGGTTTTCTCAGCGCCTAATGCACCGATTGAAAAAATTCTTGTGGCATAATGCTCCTCATCGGACACACAACAACTGCCAGCGTCTAACTAAAATTTGTTATGGGGCCTGGTGAGGGGCCCTTTAAATGCGAAGCATTTGTTAGCGAACTTCGGCGACTTTGAGCGTATCTATCTATCTATCTATCTATCTATCTATCTATCTATCTATCTATCTATCTATCTATCTATCTATCTATCTATCTATCTATCTATCTATCTATCTATCTAAATTGGTATGCCATTAGAACACTGTATGACGAAAATGAATGACTGGTCATATCATGAAAACCATGACTAACTTGTCATGAAAAGTATGATTTACACGCCATGAAGGTAATGCTTCTGCGACCGTTTTCTTACCTCGATATATCGAAAAATTGGTACGTTGAGACATTTCTGCATGACCAACATAAATGACAGGTGGTAATAAGAAAATCATGACGTGCATGTCATGTACAACATGATTAACACGCCACGCTCATGGTGCGCGGACGGCCGTTTGGCTAGCTTGATATACACCAAATTTGGTATTGCTTGACGTGACTGTATGAAGAACCTAAATGACAAGTGGTAATATGGCAATCATGACATGTCATGTACAACATGACTTGCATGCCACGCTCATGGCGCGCTCGCGGACGTTTGACTAGCTTGATATAGACGAAATTTGGTATTGCATGACGTGAATGTATAATGAAAATAAATGACAAGTGGTAATATGGAAATGATGACATCTCATGTGCAACATGACTTTCATGCCACACTCATGGCGCGCTCGTGGCCGTTTCGCTAGCTTGATATGCACCAAAAATGCTATTGCGAGACGTGACTGTATGAGGAACATAAATGACACGTGGTAATATGGAAATTATGACATGTCATGTACAACATGACTTGCATGCCACGCTCATTGGGCGCTCGCGGCCGTTTCGCTATCTTAATATACACCGAAATCGGTATTGCGGGACGTGACTGTATAAAGAACATAAGTAGCAGGTGGCAATATGAAAATCTTGGTATTTATGTCATCTACAACGCCATATACATGCCACGCTCATGGTGCGCTTGCGTCGAGTTAGCTAGCTTGGTATACACCAAAATTGGTATTGCGCGACGTGACTGTAGGACGAACATAAATGACAGGTCCTAACATCTAAATCGTGACGTGCATATTATGCACAGCATGATTTGCTCCTTGCTGGCTGCTTCGCATTACGTTGATTCCCACAGTGCGTGGTATCTGCCGGTTTTTAGGGGCGAAGCTCCTTAGGGTGTGGGTCTGTCCCTCCTCTGTAGTATGTAGTAGTAGGTAGCCACGTCTAGTTTTATGAATGTTACAATAGATGGAGCTGAGGCGCTCGCTCCATTCAGATGTATGGGCGCTGCTGCTTCTCACAATGTTCACTAGATGGTGCTGCGCTGTGACAGTACGTAAATTGATCACTTGATGGCGCTGCGGCGCTTACTCCATTCAGATGTATGGGCGCTGTTGCTTCTCACAATGTTCACTAGATGGCGCTGAGCTGTGACACTACGTAAATTGATCACTAGATGGCGCTGCGGCACTCGCTCCATTCCGATGCGTAGGAGACGGCTCCGCTGCGTGCTCTAGTGTGATAGGAGACCGCTGGATGGCGCGGCGCTCTTGGCGCGCTTCCTCTTTCACTCGGCAGTCAGCGCGCAATGAGCGACGAAGAAGCTGCACGGAGGCGCCGAGAAACGGATCCCGATGTTCGAGCCCGCGAAGCAGAAGGTGCACGGCGACGCCGAGAGGCGTATCCAGAAACTGTGACGGCCCGAGAAGCGGCGACGAAACGCGCGTACAGGCGGGCGGATCCCGAGACTGCGCGAGCGGGGAAGCTGCTGCCAAGCGCACACACTGGTTCTCAGGTCTTTCATGATGATGTAATGGGCGAATTTTCGCGGAAGAGTCATGAACCTCCGGAGCTTGGCCCACTCATCATCATTCACCCCGTGGTTATGCTGTGATTTTTTTTCTTGTTGTGTTCGCGCTTTCAGTGAGTACTTAATGTGATCAGACATTTAACAATAACCGCAACGCCCAAGATATGTTGTATGCCGCAGTGCAGATCAGTAAGTGTGATGAACTCGGAAACTATCTTCCCCGAGCTCCCCCGAAAATAACAACTCCGGGATGCCTGTAGATAAGCAACATTTGCCGACAGGGCGACCACAAAGGCAGAAAGTGGGTGCTGAACTCAAGAAGAGGTATCTGTTCAGTTCACTTCAAGCAGGATGATTTCAAGGTAGGGTTGGAGTCAAAACTGCTGCGAGCCAGAGCCATGCCGATCATGTTTCCATTTTATCTTGCATACAAGCTACCCGCACCCTCTGATGCATAGGCCACTTGTTCGTGTTGCGCCTCCTGCTGCCATATCAAAGCGGGATTCACTAGACGAGTGAAAAAAACTCCAGAAAAGAAGTTGTCAATCACTTGCGTGTAGTAGTTGTTGAAAAAGATAGCGTAGTCAGTGGAACGACGTCCTACGCGGAAGGATTCTCTGGACTGGACAACGGCCTACACAGCCCTGCCGTGGAAGATCGCGTTAAAACGCAAGAGTACCAGACATTTTTTTATTGCGCGAACTTTATCTCGGTTATTAAAAAAAAGTCGCACAGCCTCAAAATGCGTGCCAGCAGCAACAATGGGCGCTTCCAAACGCTCTAAGAAGAATACGAGAGCTTCAAGGAAATACTACGCCAGTCAAACATTGGACCGAGTGGTGCAAGCTATCACTAAGATTGCAAAGCAGCATCAGTAGGGGACAAGTCTGCTGAATTTCTTCTGGGGCCAGTCAATAATTTAAACGTATGAAAAATATTTGACTGACAAATATATTTTCTGAAGTTCCCCGCGTTTCAAATGGGTGGCTTGTGTATACCAATTTCATGTTTTTTTTTCTGTCTGTTTTTATCACAATAAACCTTCAGTTCACAGTGCAGCGCTGTGTGTCTTCCCTCCATTTCTTGTATTCGTTTTTTATCTGCGCTGTTCCTTCAAGACGTGAATACACGCCAATTTGCTTAGCTTGGCAGTTTGGAAAAATATGTTGGCAAGATGATTGCATTTACTTTGCTTCAGTAATATACTTCGTTGATAGCAGCTCACGTTTGAATCTCGCGTCATTTTAAAATGGCACTTATAAGTGCAATGCGAAGTAGAAATGTACCAGGTTTAGCAATTATATACGTGGCAGATATTCCATATCATGCTGGTTTATTTTGAGGAACCGAGAGTAATCACGTATCTCTAAGAAACCCTCACAACGAGGAAATCGCCCACACAGATAAGAAAAGACAGACCGTTCAAACGACTGACATCAACAAACAGCAGAGGACGATTTTTGTTTCAAGCAGAAAAAAAAAACGAATGTTCAATAAATTTTTGCATTCATCCATCCGTCTTCGGCATAGCGCTGTGTCGCACGCTTGTGTGTCTGTCTTCACGGTAGCAAAATCTGCTCGTGTATAGTAGCAATAACTGCAATGATAACCATACCGGTTTGTCGTTTGGCGTATCTTGAAAAAAAATAGCCGATATGGAATTGCATCTCAAGGTTAGGCGACTATAGCGACCACTAAAATGAATGCGCGCAGCGGGCTTGCCACCTGTACAGCCGGCTTTCCTTTACCGTTGTACAGCGGTGCGGCGGTGGGAGCAAGAACTACCGCTCTCACGGGGCTAAAGAGCGTTCGGCAGGCCCAACCTTTTTTTATTTAATTAGCGGCCGCGCTTCAACGCACACATTCCGGTGAAAGCACAAGACGTACAAACCATTCCAATCACGTGATAAGCACGCGCGCTCGGATGACCACGTAGGGTAAAGTGCAGGTGGTAGAGTGTGTGCGCATCGCAATGAGCGGGGCGACGGCCTTTAAAGCGCGCCCTTCGCGCCATCTCTCTGGTAATGCAGAGAGCTCTGCGTACTGCCAGCGGTAACTGGTGTATATAAATACCTTGCTGTTAGCAGGCTGAAGGTCGTACTCTCCGTGACCGAGCGGTCTAACACATAGCGCTGCGGAGCCAGGAATCGCCGGTTTGAATCCGCGCATCGAAAAATATTTTTCTTTGTGCCTTTTTTATATATAAACATACATATGCTGAACATGAGCGCGACGGCGCCGGCGAACCAGCCGAGGATGCCCATATAATTGCTATCGGAATAAAGTAATTGTTGTGTAAATTTTTATTCGCGACAGCGTGGAGATTTGCCAGCAGTGCTTTACGCGCCCTCTTTTCGTCCATTGAGAAGCGCGATGAAGCAGGTCATGACACGAATAACTTGAAAATTGCGTCCCATATGTCGTCAAGCCCTTTCCGCCAGACACGTGTGGCACATACACGTATTCCATGGACGGCGGTAGGCGGGTTTGCGCCACAGGTGACTGAGAACAGACATTGGTAATTTAAATGCGAGAGCGTTAAGAAAAACTGCCATCGGCAGCGTTGACACGACGAATGCAAAGAATAAATATCAGGGTCCCAGCAGGAATCGAACCGAAGCATTCTGCGTGGCCGTGAGGTATTCTACCACAGAGCCATGCCAGGTCTCTAAACTGCTTTCGCAAAAGACGCTATGCAGGCGTAATGTTGGTAAAACCTCAGCTGGGGTAGCAGTGCCGGCTATCTAATTTTATAAACATTACATATATACTTCAACGACACAGGAGTTACGTTGGGTGAACGTCAAGTGTATAACTAGGGACTTTCAGCGCAATAACACGGAGGCACAAGAAAGAGACGCAGACAACACAAGCGCTAACTTCAAACCACGTTTATTTGGGAACACACATGAATATATACTAACTCTAATCGCAGCAAGCTCACGCCTCACTCTCTTACAAATATAGTTCTACAAAAAACGTGATGTTTTATCAAGAACACGCCTACAATCATCAACTAAACAGGGAATCCCGCACGTGTTATCCAGGAATGACAAAACATAAAGAAAAAAAAATCCAGTAAATCAAACATTCAAACGAAATTAAAACACATCACGCATCATGCATCTTTACCAACCCGCCCAACTCGCCGCACTTGTCGTCAAATGTAGTTAAGCGCCATCCACTGAAGTTGATTTATGTAGCACTATCCAAGACGACCATCCTCGCAAGATCAAGCCCTACTGTCATCTTACCGCTTCTGGCGTTGGTAATACCCAGGTTGCTGTTGGCAACGTTACGCACCTATAAACAACTGGTTGTATAAAACATATGCGACAGTTTAAGATATGCCTGTGCGTGCAACATTTGTACACGTCGTCAGCTTCATGTTGTAACGTCTCGCTCGATAAAAAAAAGTTACACCACAGTCACCTTGCCTCCGCATGCTTCGCATAACGTCAATACGTGGGTTCTGCCGATTTTTTTAATTCGCCCGAAACGCGGCCATGTCATTGAGAAGTATTGCACTAAGCTATTGCGGAACGCCCGCGCCGCTACCTTCCAGTACTTTTTTTTTGCGTACTCATAACCTAACGTACAAATAAATCAAAGAAAATGAGAAATATCCGAGTTAAAATACATCCTCAATTTCTTGTGGTTTGTCCCCAGAGTGTTTATTCTGAAAGTAACGTCACCGCTGAAGCGAGTATAGGTCTCTCTATCAAGAATTGTTTGTTATATATAGATGCTCAGTCGGTCGGTCAAGCGAAATGATGCGAGGAAAGTAAACACTGACTGACTTTTGGATTTTGAAGACAGTAGGATATGTAATAGTGCTTCTATATTTTAACAGCGATGCGCGTTATTATGACAAGATTATATCGTAGTTGCTGCTTCCAAGGACTAGCGCAATGCTTCCAGAGGCCCTGAAACGACCGCGCCCGAACAAATCCCTGTCACGGAGCGAGAATGGCATGCGGCCAGCCGTGGCTGGGAAAGATCACGAGCGCTTGTATCACACAGCAAATAGATTCGATTAAAAATATTGCCCATGCTTGCACTAAGCCACGCAAGCCTTCAAACAGCGAAACTGGACGATTCTGAACCCTACTGTGGTTTCTTCAAGGTTGTTTCTAGGCCTTCGCTAGGTGATGCTAGGTTGTTTCTACGTTGATTCGCAGCGCAGGCAGGTTCAAGTTGAACCTCAGATAGTCAAAGACACGACACGGAAACGTCGTCGTTGGAGGAGGCCTTCCATCGTCTCGGGGTCTTCTCGCAGCCGCCGTTGCATTTCCCGTTCCCTAGTATTCTCTCCCTGTACGTACTCGGGGGTCGACGACCCGCCGCCGTCGCTTCGAAGCCATTTGTTGGGATAACTCTTGCGTTCTTCCTTTTTATTGAAAGTTGTGTGTAGTGGGATTTGCCCAATTTTTGTGGCACATACCCGTTTATGATGATGATAGTTTTCTGATAGGCCACAGAAATTTCTGTGGCACATGCCCGTTTGTCGTGCTAACTGTTGCTTTCTTCATTTATAGGAGACTAGTGGTGAGTAGAGGTATTTATCCAGTTTGTTTGACAGTTTTTCGGTACGGGGTGAACAAGAAGCGATTAGCTAAACACCCTCTCTGTTAAAACAACGTGCAGGACTCTTGAGCTTCGCCTTCAAGAGCAGAACGCGACAGCGCAATCGGGCCACAGGCGCATCGCCTTCTCAATTGTTAGCCTGCTTCGATTCTCGGTGGATGCCTCAAACGTGCCGCAAGTAAACAATCTTCTGTGCGCGTAAAATTGGGCGTTTCAAACTATCCTAGTGTGCGCCCTACATGTAGTGTTGTGCGGGGCTCACCAAGCCACAATTATAACTTGAGCGTTTCAGTGAAGGGCACACAATACGCGTCCGTCAGGCGACATGCGAACGTGCGCAGCTCCTCACGTTGTTCATGCTTTGCTGATGCGGATGATTAAATATGTCTGAGCGCTTTGTTGTGAGTGGGCCTTTAAAACACCCGCTCGTTGCGCAATCAACACGTTTTTATACCAAGCGCTACCCTTCGCTTGTCCTACGCAGTATTACATGCGTTAACGAAAATCCTCCCACTACATGACACTCGTATAGTTCTGTTTTTTGTTTTTTTTTTCCTGAAGCAGTTTCCAACGGTGGCCTGACTCTGATGTAAAACACCTTCTTGCCATGCAGACGGCCTGGGTTCAATTCTCACTCAAACGAAACATTTTTATTTCTTTTATTTGCGTCTTCCTCGTTTTTTAGGTCACAGACAACACTGATTTTTCGATCACAACCAACGACGCCGACAGCGACGCATATAGCATAAACTACAATTTGTGCAAAACGAGCTCCTTGCGCTATAGCGTTAAAACAGGCTACCATGCGTGAACGGCCGCGTTCAGCTCTAAAGTTCCTACAAAACATCAGTACCATTTATAGCTTGTTAGATAATGAGTTTTTTTTTATTGCAGATCATACAAGTCATAACTTCTCCCAGTGTCCTTCTAAGCCTGAACCGGCATTCAGGTAGTGATGTTCTTTTCTTGTTTCAGAAAAAAAAACTACGAGATGACCCAAGCTTACTTCCTGTGTTCGCGTTGCCTTTATATGAAGACAGCGTATTTCCTGATAATGACATGACTAATAGCCATGTCATAGTGTGTGGCCCGCATTGAATTTGACTACGGTAGCTTTCAAATGCACCTAAATTTCACCAGATCGGTACTCATGCTAAAAAGACTGTTTGCGTTTACACGCCCAGTCTTTTGAACAAGAATACCTATACCAACTTACATAGCTCTGTTTTGTAAAGCTTAGATGGCAATTTTGCATTTCGGCACCACCAATCTGTGGCCGCAACAATTGAAAATCTTACACGTGGCTTCAAGCTCGGTCGCACAACAGCAAACTTGCTGGGCTACCACGGCTGGTACTAAAAATGATTAGCCACCACTCGAGGAAGCTGCACGTATTCATTTGATGCGCGCATAAACGCACAATCTCGCAGCAGTGCCGTTCTCGACGAATCCATACAGTTGAAATTTGGAAAAACCGTGCACTGTTATGCCAGGGCTTCCAAGCAAAACTTGCACGTTGCGTGAGGAATTGCCGTCGGTTACGTCAGGCGCAACGCAGGAGTTTGGGTTGGAAGCCCTGGCATAACAGCACCAATGCTTCTCAACAGCAACAACTCGGCGAAATACTGTCGCTCTCGACAAACATGTCGGGATTTGTTTCTGGGTGGACACGCCTCTTACGTAAAATGAGTACTCAAGGTGACACCCTTCACGACAGTGAAGTTTTGTAAGATGAGAGAGGAAAAGGGAGGCTCTGCAAAAACCAGGAAAACTAAGTCGCAACTGCGCGTAGCGTATACGCAACCAGAAAAATCTGGCAGGCTTGAGTATAAAAGCCAGTGGCTCACGAGAAGTGGTCAGAAGGCATCCTTCGTCGCATCAACGTCGCTCGGTGGACAGCAGCTCTCTTGGCTTCAAAGACCTGCGCGATTTTCACAAACATCGAAATGTTGGCATCGGTGAGAATTGTATTTGGTTAAGGAGTGAGTGTCTTAAGCTAAATTCTACTTCCGCGCAGAAGAAACTAAATTTAATTATTAACAATTGCACATTGTGGTCTGACTGCACTTATAGCAAGTGCGCGTTTATTTGGCGCGTGCGAGCGGTGTACCGAGCGTCCCAATTACAACGCAGCTAAACTACCTCGCTGCAGAATGAACAACTCATCTATGCATTGGTTTCGAGATTTATAGAGTTCTAATCAACTTGTATTTAATTCAGTGTTAAGTAACTGCTAATTCAACAAGTCGTAGCGGAAGGCGATATATCTTTTTTGAAACGGGCATTCAGGGAGCTCAAGAAATCTTTTAAACTGAATGCTAATATCACGGATAAAAGTAAAAGAAGCCACATGGAAGGTTAAAAAGTAAAAAAAGGAAAGGAATCTGGGAAGTCCGCATAAATGTTCCTTCCCTAATTACCTATAATCACAAAATTACACCATCTCCCGCTAAAGGGAACCATGTGTAGATGCGAAGCAGCGGGCGTTAACGCTTACACTGGCGGCGGCGTTGACGCTGGCGCTCATCGCAGCGTTGCGCAGGAGAGAAAACTGGGGAGGCGCAAAGCACGCAGTGATAGAGCGGTGTTTCTTACTGGAACATTCCAATCGCTGCTAATGGGCAATGAGAGACAGAAGACTCCGACTGGACACAGAGACCCGCAGTCCGCATTTAGTTAACGTGCACGGTACGAATTTTTATTGTTCAACAACGCACAGGAGAAATCTCCCATCGGCACTACCGTGCAGGTCAAGATCCAGTGTCTATATATACAGGGTGGCCAGTGAACGGTAGTGCAGCGCGAGCAGTCCGTTTTTAGATGCGAAGCATCTTATAGCATGCGCAGGGAGGGTGGGGTTGCCTAGAGGAGAGAGAGGGGGAGAGGAGGTTTTTTTGAAAGGGTTTGCGCATGCGCAGTAAGGGTGGTCACGCCGCACACCACCACCACCACCACCACCGGATTAAGCTTAGCCATAAGATGCTTCACATCTAAAAAAGGCAGCAAATGCGACACATGCAAGAGACTTCTCATTCGAAATGGAAAAGCAGTACGGCGCGGATTTCATTGAGAAAACCTGACACAAACAACTAATAGTGAAACAGTGAGATATTTCGCGGCTGTAGCAAAAACGGTAACAATAACAGTAACAATAACACACAGCTCACTAGAAGAGCGGCATTGATAATGACCAGTTTTTAATAACTACCTCAGATATTGGAGGTTTTCACAAGCATAACTTGCTTAGCAAACGTACCCTTTAGTTTGTCTTTGAAGCTGTGTACCATTAATTAAATAATCTATGGCCTATATGTACAATATAGAAGAGAAATTTAGCTGTGTACACAGGAGAAGGAGGACCGTCGAATGTGAAATTTTATTTAATGTGCTCGTGCTCTCTAAGCAATCAACATTTTTTGTGGCATTTCAGGTGAAACTGCTGCTCGTCTACCTTTTGGTTCAAGCCCATGGACTACTGCACCACCAGCAGCCAACACAAGCCGGATACCAGGGTGCTGGCTTCGGTGGCTACGCCGCTGCCGGGGCACCTTACAGAGGATACGATGCCTACGCCTCTGTGGGTACCAGCTACGATTTCTCTCTTGTTTTCTAATGTCGCTTCTAATGTCCTTTTTATGGCAGTTTTGAGAGTTAGCACCTATCGTGCTTGCATGTGTGACTACCGGAAAATGAGTCTATTTTTTTCACTCTGTCTGTAGCAAACATGCGCAGACATCTATTCAGCTTATGCAGCCACGAAAAACACCGAATAATAATGGAGGGTATGCCTGTAGAAATTATAGTCGCTTTTTCATAAGTCAGACTTTTGGCTAAAACGTGAAACAAACGGGAGAGGTGATGGTTTCATATACTATTGCTCATTATGTGAATCACAAAAATTGCCGTTATTATAAGCTTAATTTACTGACTGCTTTCTGTCCTTCGTTCAGTCATTGTTAGGTTATTGGTGAAATAACTTGTAACTGCAAAGCTCTGTTCTTCTCTTCCGGGGCTTTCCTTGCAGGCTCACTTGAAGTTCTCACGCATACAGGGTTTCTTGCATGCGAAATATGCGACATTTCAAAGGCGCCTGTTATGTATAAGTTTGGTAATGATGAGTGTTACACTGTGGACGCACTTCGTCATATCGCAGCTATGTGATTAACAACGCTATCTTACGTTTGCGTATATGAAAAAATTGGATAGCTGTAGGGTAGCGAACACGTGCGATTCTCAAATATGGCATCCCGGAGCAAATAAAACTCGAAACTCTACAGAATGCTCCCGCTTGATTGCTATGCAATACTCTGGAAGCAGCAAGCCCTTAATACAAAATTAACTGTAGTTTAATCAGGCTAATTTCTTCCAGATTTCTTGTTCAACTATACGCTACGAACTGTCACGACCACATTCTTCCCTCCTTCACAATTGTCGCAACGACAAAAGTATAGCTTCATTGCTTAACTCATGTTTAATTTCTCATTAGGCTTCGTTATTAGGTTGCTTTTTTATAATGTATAAGCTCGATGACAGAGCAGGTAGAAAGGCAATGGAGAGCACGCTTTCCACATTGACCAAAGCTCTCAGCCAAAGTGTTGACCTGAATTTCAATATGGCTGAGCTCATGAATTAATCTTCATATATTGTACAGTTTAGCGTAGAAAATTACACACCTATTCGCCATTGTGAAATTCGATGTCCAGCGATGCTGTCTACAGAATGATACGACATATATGGTCACAGAACTGCCACTTCAAATTCGAATTGGCCTGCTTAAATTTGCGCATTGAATTGGCGCGATTCTGGTGCCGTTTCGCAGTGCTGCCTGCTCGCAATTGATCCTCGTCGTTGGGTTTCAAGGGCGTGAATCGGGCTAGAAGTTTCCGTTTAGCCTCTGGGAACGAACACACTGGGCCTCTCTACCTTGGCCATTGCGCTGAACCTCTCGGGCGCAAAACTTCGGGTACTGCAGCAACGACGTTCATCAAGTTTTGTAGCACAAGGCGTTGGCCGCCGCATTGCCGTTCCTTTCCCTTTGGCCTCTCCTTGTGTTCGCACTGCACTGTGGCAATCTTTCGTGTGTGTGGCCAAGCCACAACGTACAGACTGAACACTGAAGTGAATTGCTATAGGCCTGTGCTTCATTTCTATCGCCAGGGCTTCACTCGCCCTCGCGACGCTTGAGTGATTACGCATATGCTCCCGGCTACCATTGTGCTCTTTTATATCAGAACGCTGGCGACAAAGATTATCTGGAGCACGCTGTATTTCACTTCACTCTTTTAAAAACGATAACCAGCGAACGACTTTCTTCGTTTCGGGCAGCATCCTCAGTGTACTACTTTCGGCTGGAACGTGGTCTGTAATTTTTACATAAGAACTACGCAATAATAATAATTGTTGGGGTTTAACGCCCAACCAAGATATGATTATTAGGGACGTCGTATTAGAGGGCTCCGGAAATTTCGACCGCCTGGGGTTTTAACGTGCACCTAAATCTGAGTACACAGGCCCCAAGCATTTTCCCCTCCATCGGAAATGCAGCCGCCGCTGCCGGCATTCGATCCCCTGACCTTCCAGTTAGCAGTCGAGCACCATAACAACTATGGCGGGTATTTAAGGGCTACAGCTCAGCTGCAATTAAATTACAACTTATGCGCAATCATATTTTCTGCTTCGACGATTTCAATATATGAGTAGGTGTACATGGTCTCTGAAAAAAAACCTGACGTTTATATCTTGCAGCCACCACAGCCGTACAGTTTCGGCTACGATAATATGGACGAGTACGGTAACCGACAGTTCCGCAGCGAGCAAGGGGACTCCAACAATGCCAAAACCGGCTCATACGGCTATCGAGACGTGAATGGCCTCTACCGGCGGGTCAACTACGTGGCGGATGCAAACGGCTTCCGTGCCACCGTGGACACCAACGAGCCGGGAACCGCACCTGGTGCCAGCGCCGACGCGGTCTTCAACGCTGCACCAGTCGTTCCACCGGTACCCTCAGGAGCTGTACTGGGAGGTGCACCTGCAGCATATGCGGCTGGGCCTGCGGCACCTTACAATACTGGTGGCTACAGCGGCTACGGAAGATACGGATACAACCCCTACTCAGGCACTGCTGGAGCTTACGGATATGCTCCGTACGGGCGTATTGGATACGCTCCCGGCGGCCCAACACTCGGCGTACAAGCTTACGGCGGTAGCGCTCCCTACGTCTATGGCGCAGCCGGTTCCGGTGGGGCCTACGTGCCGGGTGCTTATGGCGACCCTACTGGATACGGAGGTTTGCCTTCCGCTCATCACGGCTACCGCCGCCGTCGATAATGACGTGGTATGGAAAAAGTAAATGAGGAAATATTGTTTTTATCTTTTTCTGAATAAATTGAAAACTAAGCGACTGCCTTTATCATTTACGCATGCAGCGGTTTTATATAAAGTAATAATTCGGCACCACATGTGCAACAGATGTTCTTTGTGTAACATTCAGAAGCTATTACCCTAAGAAAGGCATTATGTAGTTCGCGTGAGCAATCCATAAGCATACGCGAATCTTCAGTGCTTTTAGAAGTGAGAGCTTCAAGCAGCTCATTGAACGAAGAAAGCCAACAATAGCACCGAAAAAACGGCGCCTAGTTTTGGATTCACTAAGACGCCGCACCACGTCGGCGCTTCTACGAAGCTGAGGGAAATACAAGAAACAGTAAAGTGTTTTCGCCTGTCCGGTGTTCAGCTGTATGCAAAATGCTTTCAGTATACCGGCATACCGGGTGTGAATTGCGCATGGGCGCCCTAATAAACATGGTTGCACTGCGGAAAGCGGTAGCCGTCCACCTCGAATTCATAACGTGGCCGTCGTGTGCTCTGCAGCTCGTTAGATCCGAATTGATGCTTTATTTACTTTAGGTTCATGCCCTTAAGCTTCGACAGCAATGTATTCGCGTCGATTCCACCGTTTGCGAGAGCCATGCTCAAATAACCGATTCTGTAAGGCTAGCGAGTGGCGATGGACACTCCCGGAATCGTACAGGATATAGATTACGAGCTCATTAGTTATTTTTCATCCTCCATAGCTGCCGCCACATCGCGTGGCGCCAGCTGTAGAGGATAAACAACAACTCACAAACACAATAGCTGGCGCCACTTGACATCGCGGCCGCTATGGCATACGCTATCCGGGATTTTTTGTTAATGCCTTACAGGCCCATTCAAGGGCATTGAGTAGGGGGGCATGGGTATTTACATAGCAAAAAAGGTACAAACAAAAACCAAATGCAAAGAACAAAAAAGCGAAAATAGAAACGAAACAAAGATTATAACCAGCAATATGCAACAGTCATACAATACTAAAACGCAACAAAATCAGGTTATGACGAGAACTTTCACGATTAGAGAGGGATACAATGTGATTTGGAAGACCCTTTCAATGTGCAATGGCTCTAGTTAGTGGTGATGAGCTGAATGCCTGTATGTGACCATGCATGCGCATAAAGCTACGTGCGTTGTGAATGTGTTGAGATGTTCGCAGGGGAGGATGGAGCGACAAACAGCGAAACTCATTATAAATGTACCTATAAAACAAACCTAAAAGGGAAATGACGCGGCGTTCTTCCAGTGACTGAAATGCAAGGTCTTGTTTTATTAGGGCAATTCTTGAATGATAGTCGTAGTTGCCAAAGATGAATCTCGCTGCCCTACTCTGGAAGGCTTCCAACATACGGACCAGGTAATCTTGATGTGGTGACCATGTGGCTGCTGCACACTCTAGCTGTGGTGGGACGTAAGTAATATATGATAATGCGCGTACGCTGGAGTGTTGGGCAAGTTTCTGAGGATATAGCCGATAGATTGGGAGTCTCTCGATGATACAGCTGTTATATGCGTAGTCCAGGATAAACCCGATGAAAGTTGAACGCCGAGAAATTTGTACGGTGGTGTAGCCGAAGTAATGGTGTTATTAATTGTATAGTGAAATGATGAGTTAGTACGCTTTCGAGTGAACGAGATTAACTTGCATTAAGAGGCGTTAAGGGACATCTGCCAAGCATCGCACAACCTGAACGTTACGCCAAGGTCATTTTGGAGAGCGGAATGATCATGAAAACATTTTATATTGCAGTAGATGACGCAATCATTGGCGAACAACCTAACCGATTCTGAAAGGTCAGCGGGCAAATCCTTAAGGTATAATTAAAAGAGTAATGTACCTAGTACGCTTAGATGAAATGAGGTTGACCACCGCAAATTGCTGAGGGGAAGACAGGATGCTGCGTAACCAAGATAATGTCAATGAATCGATACAGAGGGCAGATAATTTAGAAATTAAACTCGAATGAAGGACAGTATCGAATGCCTTGGCGAAATCAAGAAAGAGGCAATTGGTTTGAACGTTAGTGTTCATATTGAAGTGATGGCCAGTCGTGAATTCAAATAACTGAGTGTCATATGAGTAGCGTTTCCTGAAGACATGCTGATTAAAGAAAAAGAAATTCTTCGATTCAAGGAGATTGTAAACGTGAGAAGCTATAATACTGACACGTGGTTGTGACCTGGACGCAGGGCTGGGCAAAGATACTTTGAAATTGTATCACGATACGATACAAGATACTCGGGCAAGAAGTATCGGAGATACAGATATAAGATACTTCCAGAATGAATGTATCCGATACGATACTTCCCAATTGTATCTTAAGATACTTCGATACATTTGAAAATTTGCTATTATAGAGCCATATAATTACGACTCAAATGCCTATGTACAGAAGTCTGTGCTTGAAAATGTCTTAACTGCGACCAACTTTGTTTATTTTAATGAAATATCTGTTTGAATCCCAAAAGTTATATTTTTCTTGCTTAAAGTATATTAGTTTCATTCCGAAACAAGTTATTGGCATTTGTTTACTTGACACTTTTGTGTTTCATGGGTGTCGCTGCTCTACTTGGCGACCAGCTAGCGGGTTGCCATTAATTGCAAGAAGTTCAATAAGAAGCCTCCGCAAGATGGCACAAATGCCGGTGCAGAGTCTTACCTTGTCCGTAAGCGTATTACCGTTTTCGTAGAAGCTGATCACCCGACAGCTGCAGAGCAGCAATAACGCTGGTAGCGATATTTCTTGTGAATCATCATGTGAAGACGATAACTATCGAGTCAGCGATCACAGTTCACTGAGTATAAAAAAAAACTGCAGTGATTTTTCGTATTCTACCTATCAACTTGCGTAAACTCTTCGTTAGCAACATATTCACTAACGTGCCATCTTTTACTATTTCCTCTCTGAGAGAACTTCTGCCGCCCAGAAGCTTCCCAGATGTATTGTACGTGGGAAAAGCGTCGCGGGATATCACTTCTATTCACACTGTTGCAACTTCTAGCCTGCTTACCAGCTTTTTTGTAATACACAAAAAAAAGGACTTTACAGGGACCTAAAAAGGGAAAGCGAATTCACCTAAGTCAAATAGCAAGGCAGTTCCGCAATAAAAAATGGCTAGGTGAATGAGTATATACATGCAGGGTGTTTCACGTAAGTAGAACAAAAAAAAAGCGTTTAACCGTGACTGAATGAAACCAATGGCATAGGGTTTACCGTAATGCGGCGCTTGTTATGGTACTTTTGTATTGCGCTTAGTTGGTTGATTAACCATGGTCAATTATGCAACATTTTTATTATTCACTTTAGGGCAGAGTGCGCTTCGTCACATCGTAGAACGCATTTAAAAAACGACCGATGCTGTTGTTTTTTGGCGGCGTACATGCTGCATGCTGAATATATTTTGACTTTTAAAGAAAGCACGCGAAATATCAAATAAAACCACGTGACTGCGTTCATGCGCTATCGTACAGCAGCGCTCTTAAGCAGGCATCGAGCGAAACAACTGGCGCGCGGACCGTCAGCCTGTCGCTTGTCAGGGACGATGGTGTTTCTTGGCCTTGTGTGACGGACAGAAATGGTGACGCACTGTGGAGCCGATGCCTAAGCCACGGCCCTTCATTTCGCTGAGGTCCGCTCGAAGCACGTCTGAGAGCGCTGCAGCACAATAGCGTACGAGCGCAGTAGCGTGGTCATATTTCTCCGGCTTTCTTTAAACGCCGGGAAAATCACTACGTAGCCTGTAATTTACCACAAAAAGTCAAATCTGTCGTTTTAGAATGCCCTCTAAAACGCAAAGAAACACAGTTGGTCCCAAAATGAATAGCAGAAATGTTACATCTCTCATCGTAGTTAAGAAATTAAGCGCAATATAAAGATACCATAATGAGAGCCACATGGCAGTAAACCCCATCGTTGGTTTTATCACAGTCCCCATGGTTTTATTCAGTTGAGGTTAAGCACTTCTTTGTATATATTTGGTTCCAGTTACGTGACACCCTTTATAAACACGATACAGGCGGCACCCCCAAAAGCTAGGAGAATAAAGCATGATGTATCGTCAACTTAGGTGTTAAAGTCAGACAATAGAAAACTCAGTGCCCACGGAAAATAGCACTAAAGGGCTCGTGGGGACGCTGATGAGAAAAACCGGAGTACTTGATATCATGTTTCCCAAATCCCCTTCCTACCGTCTTTAAGATTTTTCGTTATAATTTCCATTGCTATAATGTAAACTCAATTTCGCTGTTTTATTAAATCGTAAGCCGAATTTTTGTTCCTGAAAGCGCTAGGCACGCTCAGAATATTTTACCTTGGCCCGAACATCGCCTGAACAGTAAACTCACATGGAATGTAGATATTTAAATAGTAGCAATGACGCAGTCAATTGAAAATAAGAATACATAGGAGAAGGAATAGATGAGGAGGTTACAAAATATTTATCACAGTTAACAAACGGGGGAAAAGCTGCACAGAAGCCTAGGTAATGTGTGGGATGCAAACGGAAGACAGCAAAGAGAGCACTTGTGCTAATAATCAAGCTATCATTAAAAAAAGTTCTTGCATAATTTAGCGCGAACGACAAAGACACAGTACGCTAAAATATCATCTGTTACATAAATGCTTGTTCTGTTGCATATAGTATCGACACCGGTGGAGCGATGGTTGTAAGAATCTAATTGGCATATACTCTCATAGTGTGCAGTCAGTCTCATAATGTGCAAGTCAAGCTTACATCGACGAGATCTGTCAAATTTGTGTGAAAGCAGCGAGACGCAAAGAAACCGCATTCTTACATTTTTGAGACTTGGCAACGAAGCACCACGCAAGACAAACTTCGATATCGACACTATAGCCGCATCCTAATTTGAGCGAAAGACGCCGCACGCATTGTAGTACGCAGCACAGTACCGTGACTACAGACAAGGCTCATGGCACCGACACAGTTAAAAAGAAAGAAAACATCGAGGAACAAAGGTCAGCTGCACGTAGACGTTTGCGCGTTTGTTTTTGTCGACATGGCTCGAGCGCCATCACGTGACTTTGCTCCACCAGTAGAGACGCGTATAGACCTTATTTCTTATGCTCACTGGAGCACTCTGGCAAAAAGACAAAGGAAATCACTGTCGTTAGCTTTATTGAGGTGGCTTAGTGGCAGCAGTATCAGCTTGAGAAGCAGAGTTCAGCTGACGTTTGTTGTTTCGCAGGGTGGGGTTTCTATAGTAGTATCTTGTATCTTAAGATACACGATATATTATTCAATGTATCGGAAATACAGATACAGATACTCGTTTTGCGAGACGTATCACGATACAGATACAAGATACCCAAAGAGTATCTAAGATAGTATCTAAGATACATGTATATTCGATACTGCCCAGCCCTGCCTGGACGAAGGTAGCAGGCGGCGTGTCCAAGATGAAACTCTTCATTTGGCCGAACTTGTGGCCGCGAAACGGAAAGTCAATTTACAGCAATACGCACGGTATACACTGATAGGCGGCGAACAGAGCGCCGGCCGTCGATAAACTGATCATCGTTGGGACGCGCCGTCTTTTTACAGCGCGCGTCGAACTTTCCAGCCTTTTCACTGGTGGTCGTGCAACCTCTAGAATAAGCTGGATGGTTCGCGTCCTGCGTGCAATCTTAACAAAACGATCTACTATAATCGCGAAGCTTCTCGAACACTGAGGCGTGGTCTGCGCCGAGCATTGCTGACAGTCTTTTGTGGGTGCAAACCGAATGCAGTAAAACTGATACAAAAAATGCACGTAGCGGTATGTTCAAGTAGTTTTCAGGATATGCACGTTAGTAAGATGTCTTAGATGTGTCGATAATTACGAGGTGAGCGCCTGTCACCGGACTTAAATACGCGAACTATCTTACCAATCTTCCAATCCTTGGGGAGCTCACCGGGTCAAAAAGACTGGTTAAAGAGAAGACACAGAAAGCGACTGGAAATATTAGTAACGTCCATTACTATTTTAGAGTTAACGTGATCAATGCCTGATGAAGTAGATCCTTTAAGATTCGTGATGAGGTTCGCGATACCTTCGGCAGTGACGGTGATTGGAGCCATGAAAGGGAAGGGCTGATCTGGAACAAAAGGCATATTGGAACAATCTTCCTCTGTAAACAGAGGCGAAATACGCATTGAAAGCAATCGCGGAAGCTTCATGAGAAAGCGGAGTTCGGTCATCATCGTGTAGTGTAACGCGATTAGAAGACTTATTACGTCACGCCTTTGCGATACCGGATGCATTGCGATACGGCAAAGGCGTCACGTAATGCCCCACAGACTAAAGTAACGTTAGTTACTGGCGCAGCTGGTTTCGCGTAAGCGTACAAGGAACTGCCGATACGTCAGGTTAAATTTGCTATTGCACTCAGTAGTCTGTGTTCTCTAACGTGCTGAGACCCCACTATGGGAATTTGTACAATATATTGGGCTTTAAGTAATCAGAGAGCACTCGAAATAACGTGAGCTTGGACATGTTAGTATTCTATCTTAACTCCTATAGGGCACAGAAAGGACAGGGACACAGAGATACGACGTGAACGCAGCTCTAGTCTACGTCATACCTCTGTGTTGCTGTCCTTTCTTGCACTGTAAGTGTTAAGACAGTACTCCTGTGGCACCGCACCCATCCTCATAAATTCCCGCTGCCCAATCTATTGGACAATTGCTGACGCCGGCTAGGCTACACTGATTACAATGCAAAGCTGTCAAAGCACCGTTCTGTGTGTGCATTATCCGCCGTTCAATTGCTGAAGTCAGCCCCGACAAAGCCCTTGGGGTAGCCTTTATCTTCATTGCGGCATATCGGGACAGCAGTGTGCGATCAGGAGCTTACTGCATAGCAAACTGGCTTTGTCTATGATCGCAAATGTCGAAAACTCGAAATCCGGATCCGATGTGGCACAATAATAAATAAACTTCCAATCTGTAGTGTATGTCCCCTGACGGATGAACCACCACTCTTTTATAAGTTACAACCTAAAAGTTACATCGCATTTCGCAGCCCAGTAGCTTCCGCGGCCCGGTAAGTGCCTATGTTGTTCCTTGCGTTCCTATCGCTCCACTTTGATATATGAGCGTGAATTAGAGGTTAAGAAGGGCTTTCATAGTTATTTTATAGTGCCTATAAAAGCTTATTTTCAATATCGGCACTTATATGAGCAATACTTAACCCGAAATTTTGCTTTCGTGTGTGCTTTGAGAGCGTTATTCATGTTACCGGGCAACAATAACTGTTCGGAATTCTATGGGGTTCAACCTAGTTCTCCATATGAACCCACTTCAGGAAAAAACCTCTATAACAGCTGTGAAATGGGACATACCGGTGACTATACGCCACCGCACTGACATGGCGCGAGCGGTTGGCGAATGCGAAACCGCGGACAGCCGTCAGGGAAAAGCAGAGGGACGACCAAGAGAAAAAAAAATAAAGTGATTCGCATGCGGCTTTCGTTTTCTTTGTAATTTACTTCATAACTATTTCGTTACTGTTAAAAACTGGCCACATTTTGTACGTTTTAGTAATTATTTTTTATTCGACTACAGCACATGCAGTGTAACATTATAAATCAATATAAAGCTAATTAGTGACTGTACTTTTTAACGGTATTACTTTTAAAAATATAGCTGGGGTATAATATGCAAGAATATTATTAAAACAAGATTTATGGAACATTGCATAGAACATTTCTAATATTGTTCTTCCAAGGTGAAAAAAAAATGAGCATAAAATTAACCTGAATTTCGCAAGATATCTGTCCAACAGTTTGCTATATCAGAGGAAAGTTTGAATGATCTAGTTGGCAAAGCGTATGAGGTACCATTTTTTTGTCTGCCTAGGGAAACTGCATTCTTACATCTCACACGGTTACATTTTTTTTACTACACAAGTCTTCCAAACAAAATAATACAACAAATATAATTACGAAGAGAAATAATTTCGCTATTAATCTGAACAAACGGTGAAAGCCGGGCTAGTTGGCACATGTCGTACTTTATCAAATTATGCTGAATAGCAGCAGAGAAACAGATTCAGTTAACAAAAGCTAGCACTGAACACGGCACCAAAATATCTTCAAGTATGAATTCACCAGACGAAATAAAAATATTTCCCAGTTCTAAGCTACTAAAAAAAAAAAGCCGGCAGATCCCACGCACTGTGGGAATCGATGTAATGCGAAGGAGCCAGGAAGGAGCAGATCATGCTTTACATAATTTGCATGTCATGTTTTACATGTTAGGACCTATCATTTATGTTCGTCATACAGTCACGTCACGCAATACCAATTTTGGTGTATATCAAGCTAGCAAACTGGACGCAAGCGCACCATGAGCGTGGCATGTAAATGGCGTTGTAGATGACATGCATGCCAAGATTTTCATGTTACCACCTGCCACTTATGTTAGTGATACAGTCATGTCACTCAATACCAAATATGGTGTATATCAAGCTAACGAAACGGCTGAGCGCGCGCCATGAGCGTGGAATGCAAGTCATGTCGCTCATGACATGTCATGCTTTCCATATTACCACTTGTCATTCATGTTCGTCATACAGTCATGTCACTCAATACCAAATTTGGTGTAGCTCAAGCCAACGAAACGGCCGCGAGCACGCCATGAGCGTGGCATGCAAGTCATGTCGCGCATGACAAGTCATGATTTTCATATTACCAGTTGTCATTTATGTTCGTCATACAGTCATGTCACTCAATACCAAATTTGGTGTATATCAAGCTAACGAAACAGCCGCGAGCGCTCCATGAGCGTGGCATGCAAGTCATGTCGCACATGACAAGTCATGATTTTCATATTACCACTAGTCATTTACGTTCGTCATACAGTCACGTCACTCAAAACCAAGTTCGGTGTATATTGCCACGCGCGTTTCTTATTTTCGCGCTTGCTGTATTCGGTTTTTGCCCACGAAGACTGTCACTAACGCTCGGCGTAGACCACGTCTTAGTGTTCGAGAAGCTTCGCGATAATTGTAGATCGTCTTGTTAAGATTGCACGCCGGACGCGAACCGACCAGCTTATTCTATAGCCGGCACGACCAGCAGTGATAAGGCTAGAAATTTCGACGCGCTTTGTATAAAAGACGGTGCGTCCCAAAGATGATCAGTTGATCGACGGCCGACGCTCCGTTCGCCGCTATCTGTGCCAGTGTATTGCTCTAATCTCACTTTACGTTTCACGGCCACAAGTTCGGCCAAATAAAGAGTTTCTTCTTTGAAACGCCGACTGTTGCCTTCGTCGACGTCACGACCACGTGACATCTGGTGGAGATGCGGGGTAGTCCATGCTCCGGACGACCCCGCGAGGCGCTGACCCAAGCCAAAGCCGCGAAGAAGACGACGTAAAGGATAACCCTGTTCGTCGCAGCAGCCGCAGGCAGCAGGGACTCCAGCCAGAGCACGGGCTCCTGCCAGAAAAACACCAGGACAACCAAGACATTGACCTCGACCGCAGGCACGATGACAACACCTACGCAGCCTACACCCTTGCTGCTTCAGCAGCCCAGGGAGCCGCCGAAATTCCGGGGGTCATCGTGCGTGGACCCGGAAAGCTGGCTCGAAGAATATGACCGGGTTGCCGTCTTCAACCATTGAAGCAATGAAGACAAGCTGAGGCACGCGTACTTGGCCTCAGAAGACGCCGCTAGAACGTGGTTCGAGAACCAGGAGTCGACCCTAACATCATGGGACGTTTTTCGAACCAAGTTCCTGGCTATCTTCGCTAGCGTCGTCCGCAAAGAGAAGGCCGAAATCGCTTGAAACCAGCGTCCAGCTCCCCAACGAAAGCGTCATGCTCTTCACGGAAGAAATGACTAGACTCTTCCGCTACGCAGACCCCGAAATGCCTGAAGACAAGAAAGTTCGGCTACTCATGCGAGGAGTTAAACAGGAGCTTTTTGCGGGCCTGATGCGGAACCCTCCGAACACTGTTCAAGAATTTGTCTCGGAAGCGACCACAATCGAGAAGACCCTGGACATGCGCAACCGGCAATACAATCGCCGTTCGACGCCACAGTTCACCGATATCAAAGGGCTCTGCTCCGCCGACCTGCGCGAAACGATCAGAGCGATCGTGCAGGAAGAGCTGCGAAAATTCTTGCCTCCATCGCAGCTTCATGTGGATGCCATTGCCGACGTCGTGCGCCATGAGATCCAGCAATCCCTGGGCGTTCCTCACCATGCAGAGCCACAGCCACAGGCTATGAGCTACGCTGCTGCTGTCCGCCGTCCCGCTACCCCTCCCCGCCCTCGTCAAGACGCCACTCCACCGCAGTTCCGTCGTCAGACACCGCCGCCGCCACCATCGACCTCATACCGCCCGCCAACCGGCCAGCGATACGCGCCAAGGAAAACCGACGTTTGGCGCGCTCCTGACAACCGCCCGCTCTGCTACCACTGCGGGGAGGCCGGCCACACATACCGCCGCTGCCAGTACCGACAGATGGGGCTGCGTGGTTTCGCCGTCAACGCGCCGCGTCCACAGCCAGGTGAACGACCTCGCGACATCGACGACTACTTCACCGGAACACAGTGGCAAGAGCGACGACCTTCCCGCTCGCCGTCGCCCGGCCGGTACATGTCACCGCACCGCCGGCAGTACACTGGCCCAAACCGGGGCCGGTCGCCTAGCCCGTATCCGGGAAACTAAGGGCAGCAACCGATGGAGGTGCGGTTGCTGTACGACGAAATGCCGAAGATCCTCCGCGGCCGCCGACGACGACAACGCGACGAGACCTGCAGAACATAGGGCACTGCACAGGCCCGGGCCGGCCCGAAAGCCCGGGCCCGGCCCGGCCCGCGGGCCGTGTCGGGCCGGGTAAGCAATTGTTATATCGGGCCCGGGCCGGGCCCGGGCCTGGGTAAGGCCCGTATCAGGCCCGACTCTCATACACTGTCGGCAATGGCGCGTAATGCTGTTTGGCTTTGTTGTTTTGGGGGGATTTAGCGTCCCGAACCTATTCAGGCTATCTGAGACGCTGCAGTGGAAGGCTCCGGGTAATTTAGACCACCTCAAGTGCATTAGCGTGCACTGAAATCACACAATACAATACGTCTCGCATTTTGCCTCCGTCGGTATGTTACATATAATTTCTGGAAATTGTCTCATATATGTTCCCGCCATTATATGAGTGAAACACGTACTTGGGTACCGTGTATCAAAAGAAATGGTATAGCTGAGCAGCACTGCGGCAAGAGTGAAGCAACGGTGCACTGCCCAGATTAGTGCATATAAGATGTGCCCATCGGTATCATGGGAAACATTTCGAGTATGCAGCTACGCTCGCATGCCCGCCGCGCCTGCTTCCGCCTTCGTGACTCTGTAGACTGGTCAACGCGACTACGAAGATACGCATGTTCGGTCGAACACAAAACTACGAGGCACGCAACCAACGCAACGAATTTTAAAAGACCGAGGATAGACAGAGAGAGGAGGCGTAGGCGCCGCGCCACCACGGCGCCCGTCTCCGTTGGCGAGCCACGGCGTCGCAGCGGCGCCGAACGCCGAACGCGTGATATGTACAGTCGTCAGCAAGCTTAACACGAACGCTCCGACGCGTGACCTGGACTACTTTGATGCCAGCCGCGAAGCGCTTGGCGCTGTTGCCGAGATAATACCTCGGTATGCTTGGATAGTATGTCGGCATGTATGGGTAACATATCTCGGCAACAGAACCCAAAGCTACGCGGCGCTAGCGTCAACCAAACTATTTCAGGACACCCCGCTGAGCGTTCGTGTTAAGCTTGCTGACGACTGTACGGCGCACACGGCAGCGTCTTCATCACGGAAGCCAATCGACGCACGCTTCACGAGAGTCACGTGATTCCTGCAGAAATATCAACTCACTCTCTCCCTGGCTCGACATTTGAAAAGGGGCCAAGTGGATAACCAGAGTCACGGTGCCGAGAGTAGTTCTGCAAATATGTAAATGAACTGCTCGTTACATTAACAAAACCTCAGCGTCACCGAGCGTTATTGACGTTCATTACACTGTTCATCGGCACCACCGGCTCTTCAACTGGGCTTGATTTCATAGCCTCATGCGTTGCTAGGGCTACTTCATCAGTCGATGACATAACTGGAATTGACTCTGAGGTAAGTTAGCAGTTTTTAAGCTTTCTTCGCTCTACTACAGTCACAAAGCTTTACTATCACAGATGTACAGTACGAAAGGAAAGTCCAGGACACTCATTTTAAGTTTGTAGACAGAATGTCGTCGTGTTTCGTCAGGTCACTAATTTCCTCATTTCGGTTTAATACGTCCGACTGAATTGCTGTCAATGGGTATTGGTTTCGCGCCTTGTACACTTTTTCTTTCTTTTTGCATTTTTGCTTTCTTTACCAGCTGTCTTACCGAGCGCCTCTTTTGTAAGACGCAGTGCTAAGGTGCCGTACGTTACCACGCGCGCTTTCGTATTAATCTTGCGCTTTGTAGTGACTTTTCTGTTGCAACGCACAAATACAGTTAAAACTCGATTTAACGAATTTGAGGGGAGCCGCGAATTATTTCGTTAAATCGAAAGCTTCGTTAAATCGAAGACGGCATTTCGCGGTTACTTAATTCGGTACATTCGATTATATGGTGTAGCGGCATCCGGAAAGCTACCACGGCATCATATTTGCGTAGCGTAAAGGCGCGAAAAATGAAATAGCGGCCTTAGGAAATGACCGCCACCTCCAGGGTGTATGAAGCAACAAAAATTGTTAACTTAAAATAAAATTACTTCTCTCAATAAAGTTGCTTCTCTCTCTGTTACTTCAACAATAAGGGCCACAGGTAACAACATATTTATTTCCCAGCAAAGAAGTCGGTGATCTTGGCTTGCTTGCGTTTTGTTAGCAATGGCCACGCAGTTTAAATTGGACAAAGGTGTTCCGCGATGTTGCCGTTTGCTCGCAATCAATAACTTTTGGGGCGTTATCTAGAAATAGACAAAGAATGACCAATTCTCTATCTCATTTTCCGAAAACAAAAAGGGTTTGTTAAATCGGGACGGATCTCGAAATTTCTTTCGTTATATCGAGTTAGTCAAAGTACGGGACCCTACGGGTGTCTGAGGGGGAATCGGGGTATCTTCGTTAAAGATCAAGAATATTATACTAAGGCCGCACTAGAAGGCATCCCGCGCCTACACGCAACGCACCTAGGCATTCGTATGTGTTCTCGTAAGTGCGACTTGCTCGCGAGCTGCACGTTTCAGGTTTGTTAAGCTATAGTTTATGCGGCTCTTTCTCCACCATCCTCTTATGTATATTTAAGAGAAATAAAAGTTCGTTTCATTGGACTTATGGATTTATTCGTTTTAATTTTATTTAAGGAAATTAAGAAAAATATTCAATTGGCCCTGCTACAGATTTTTAGGTAACCGTAATATGACCTTACTATTGGACTCCCCTGCGTCACGATTTGCTTTCGGACACGTCGAGTTTAAGGAGAGTGACAAGTTATGCAAGAAAGGTTTACTTTCTTCCTCCTTTAGTCGGAACAAGCGAGCCAGCCTGGCGAACCCTCCCAGGAGTAGTTAGAGCACGTTTTTTTCTCTCTCTCGTTGCATTGCGCAATAAACCAAGTTTGCAGGATATGTTCTGCTCTATTTACTCAATAGTCCCAGCTTGTCAGCAATTAATGTAAGCTCGACTATAAATGTCCGCTGTTTTTCCACTTTATGTGGGCGCTGTATGTTGTAGTCGTTCTTTGAAGTGCAATAACAACATTGCATGGTTAGCGCTGCGTGCATGGACAGCCAGCTGTGCCTCCTCATATATCCCCCCTGCAATTCTTTCGCAAAAGTGTTACGGGCGTAATTAACCGATGGTAAACACAGTACCAGTGAAAATCGTGACATTGTCATAAGTTCTCACAACACTGTCCAGGAACTATCTTGTGCGTGGCTGGTATCTTCACTATAAGCGAAGATTGGACAGCGCCTCGTTTATGCTCAAACAATAATTTTTTTGAAATGGGCCGGGCCGGGCCGGGCCCAAACCTTTCGGGCCCGGGCCGGGTACGGGCCGTATTTAAAAACACCGGGCCGGGCTCGGGCGGGACTGAGCATGGCGCTTTCGGGCTGGGCCGGGCCCGGGCCGGAAAAAGCCGGCCCGTGCAGTGCTCTAGCAGAACACGACGCGAAGCAGACGAAGCCCTACCGACGAAACCTCGCGGACCGAAGAAAACATGACGACGCAGCATGGAAGCATCGCAACAAATCGGCGCAGCCGTGATCCAACGCCGCGCCCTAACCGAAACGCAAGGCGACGGACTAGCGACCTCGACGTTCTCATCGACGGCCACAACGTCACCGCTCTCGCCGACACTGGGGCCAACTATTCCGTCGTGAGAGGGCCATTCGCCACCAAGGTGAAGAAAGTAAAGACCGCTTGGAGTGGACCCGAAGTCCGGACAGCTGGAGGCCACCTGATAAATCCGATTGGAGTCTGCACGGCGAGAGTCACCATCAATAACCGGACGTATCCTGCGAGCTTTGTTATCCTACAAAACTGCTCCAGGGATGTAATACTTGGAATGGACTTCCTAAGTGACCACGGCGCCGTCATCGACCTGAGGTCTGCGTCGATAACCCTAACCTCAGACAAAGCGCTCCCGCCCCACGCAACTCCAGGGAACCATGCATTTGGCTGTGATAAAAGAGCAGGTGACCGTTCCGCCGCGCTCCAGCGTCATTATTTCCGTCGGCACCGAAAAACCTGCGAACCTCGAAGGCGTCATCGAGGGCGATCATCACCTACTCCTGAACCGTCACATTTGCGTCGCAAGAGGTATCGCCGAATTGCGTGATGGCAAAGCAAAGGTACTGCTCACAAACTTCAGCCACGAATATAGGCACCTTAACATTGTTACGACGGTCGCCTACATCGAGAAATTCGTGGACACCAGCAATGCTTTCACCCTCTCCGATGCTACCGAACATTCTTCGACGAATCGAGGTCCCGGAATAGATTTCGACGTCAACCCGAGGCTCCCGAAGCACAAGCAAGACCAGCTCAAAAGTCTGCTCTTGCAATTTAAGGACTGCTTCTCGTCGTCGTCAAGAATTCGACAGACCCCAGTCGCGAAACATTGTATCATAACAGAAGAAAGTGCCCGACCAATCCGTTAGAGTCCGTATCGAGTTTCTACGCGAGAACGAGAAGCCGTAAAGAAACAAGTCGACGAAATGCTTCGCGACGACATCATCCAGCCGTCGAAGAGTCCCTGGGCGTCTCCCGTGGTGTTGGTGAAGAAGAAGGACGGAACCCTTCGTTTCTGCGTCGACTATCGTCGCCCTGAACAAGATCACGAAGGAGGGCGCGTATCCCCCTCCCACGTATAGACGACGCCCTGGATCGCCTCCACAACGCGAAGTACTTTTCCTCGATGGACCTGAAGACAGGCTACTGGCAGATCGAAGTCGATGAGAGAGACCGAGAAAAGACGGCCTTTATAACACCAGACGGCCTGTTCGAGTTCAAGGTCATGCCTTTCGGTCTTTGCTCGGCCCCCCGCGACCTTCCAACGCGTTATGGATACTGTACTGGCCGGCTTGAAGTGGCAGACTTGCCTTGTGTACTTCGACGACGTCGCTGTGTTTTCCGCAAACTTCGACGAACACCTCCGGCGCTTTAAGCAGTACTTCAAGCAATCAAGACTTCCGGACTCACACTCAAGCCAGAAAAGTGCCGCTTCGCGTACGAAGAACTTTCGTTCTTGGGCCACGTGATAAGTAAGTCCGGAGTACGCCCTGATCCGCAGAAGACAACCGCCATCCCTACATTACCATCACCCGCCGACAAGAAGGCCTTGCGTCGATTTCTTGGCCTGTGCGCCTATTACAGGCGATTTTTCAAAAACTTCGGCCGCATCGCCGAGCCACTCACTAACCTCACCAGGGCCGACGTCGAGTTTAAATGGGAAACGCCGCAGGAGGAAGCATTTCAAGACCTAAAACGGCGCCTGCAAACACCTCCGTTACTTGCGCATTTCGACGACCACGCCAAAACAGAAGTGCACACCGACGCAAGCAGCGGGGGACTCGGCGCCGTCCTTGTGCAGAGGACGGATGGACTGGAAAGGGTTATCAGTTATGCTAGCCGGTCGCTATCCAAGGCAGAGGCCAACTGCTCCACAACAGAAAAGAAGTGCCTTGCCATCATCTGGGCTACATCAAAGTTTCGCCCCTACCTTTACGGCAGGCCCTTCAAAGTTGTGAGCGACCACCACGCCTTGTGTTGGCTAGCTAACTTGAAAGACCCTTCGGGTCGCCTCGCACGGTGGAGCCTGAGACTTCAAAAATTCGACATTACCGTCGTTTACAAGTCCGGGCGAAAACACTCCGACGCCGACTGCTTATGTCGTGCCCCCGTAGACCCACCGCTGCAGGACGACCAGGATGATTACTGCTTCCTGGGAACCATAAGTGCCGACGGCTTCGCCGAGCGACAGCGAGCGGACCCAGAACTAATGGGCCTTATGGAATACCTCGAGGGCAAGAGCACCACTGTTCCGAAGGTATTCAAGAGAGGACTGGCGTCGTTCTTCCTGCGGAACGGAGTTCTCCTAAAGAAGAACTTCTCACCCCTTCGAGCCGAACACCTCCTCGTGGTTCCTTCAGCAGTGAGGCCACAAGTCCTCCTGGCCCTACACGACGACGCGACGGCTGGACACCTCGGTGTTTCCCGCACGCTGGCAAGGATACAAGAGAAGTACTAGTGGCCACGCCTTGCCGCCGACGTCACTCGTTACGTCAGGACATGTCGAGTCTGTCAGCGACGCAAGACACCGCCGACAAGACCAGCAGGCTTTCTTCGGCCGATCGAACCACCTCACCGCCCGTTCCAGCAAATCGGTATGGACCTACTGGGGCCGTTTCCTACGTCGACTTGCGGGAATAAATGGATCGTCGTAGCTACCGACTACCTCACCCGCTACGCCGAAACAAGGGCCCTACCTAGAGGCAGTGCCGCCGACGTAGCGAAATTCTTTGTTGAAGACATTGTCCTGCGTCATGGCGCCCCAGAGGTCCTTATCACCGACAGAGGTACGGCCTTTACTGCAGAGCTAACTCAGGCCATTTTGAGATACAGCCAAACAAGCCACCGCCGCACCACCGCCTACCACCCACAGACCAACGGCCTCACCGAGCGTCTAAACAAGACCATCGCCGACATGCTGGCCATGTACGTCGACGTCGAGCACAAGACATGGGATGCCATCCTTCCGTTCGTGACCTTCGTAACACGGCTGTGCAAGAAACGACGCAGCTGTCGCCGTACAAGTTGGTCTACGGACGGAGCCCATCAACGACGCTTGACGCCATGTTACCAAACGTCACCGACGAGGAAAACATTGACGTCACCACCTACCTACAACGCGCCGAAGAAGCCCGACAACTCACCCGCCTACGTATCAAGAATCAGCAGGCGACTGATAGCCGCCACTACAACCTTGGCCGACGCTTCGTGGAATACGAGCCCGGCGACCGCGTTTGGGTGTGGACGCCGATACGCCGACGTGGACTTTGTGAAAAACTTCTTCGGCGATACTTCGGGTCATACAAAGAACTTCGACGTCTAGGCGCTCTGGACTACGAGGATGTCCCAGACGGCATTACGAACTCTCAACGGCGCCGTGCGCGACCTGAAGTGGTCCATGTCGTACGTCTCAAGCCGTACTACGCGCGTTAGCGAACCTGAGGACTGCACCTATTGTTTTATTACTGTACTTTCTTGCTTCATTGTTGTTGTTTATTGTTGCATGCATTTTTCTCCCGGTACATTAAGCACCGGGACGATGCTTTTTCAGAGGGGGGGCATTGCCACGCGCGTTTCTTATTTTCGCGCTTGCTGTATTCGGTTTTCGCCCACGAAGACTGTCAGTAACGCTCGGCGTAGACCACGCCTTAGTGTTCGAGAAGCTTCGCGATAATAGTAGATCGTCTTGTTAAGATTGCACGCCGGACAAGACCGACCCGCTTATTCTAGAGCTTGCACGACCAGCAGTGATAAGGCTAGAAAGTTCCACGCGCTCTGTATAAAAGACGGTGCGTACCAACGATGATCAATTGATCGACGGCCGACGCTCTGTTCGCCGCTATCTGTGCCAGTGTATTGCTCTAATCTCACTTTACGTTTCACGGCCACAAGATCGGCCAAATAAAGAGTTTCTTCTTTGAAACACCCACTGTTGCCTTCGTCGACGTCACGACCACGTGACAATATCAAGCTAACGAAACGGCCGCGAGCACGCCATGAGCGTGGCATGCAAGTCATGTCGCACATGACAAGTCATGATTTCCATATTACCACTTGTCATTTATGTTCGTCATACAGTCACGTCACTCAATAACAAGTTAGGTGTATATCAAGCTAACGAAACGGCCGCGAGCGCGCCATGAGCGTGCACTCTTAGAAAAAAAGGTTGGCATATTCACTAACTAAGTACTACCACTTTACTTGTCACAGAATCCACTAACCAGCTAGTAAACGCAGCTAGTAAAAGTAACCCTAGTGAAAAGCACTACCTCGTTGGGCTCGTAACAAACACTAGCCCAAATACTAACAGGCTGGGTAAAAGCACTACGTCGTTGGGTAGTTAAAAGTACTACCTAGTTGGTTAAAGGCACTACGTCGTCGGGTAGTGGAAAGTACGACCGTGCTAGTTAAAAGTACTACCTATTTAGTCAAAGGCTTTACTTCGTCGGGTAGTGGGAAGTACGACCTCGCTAGTTAAATGTACTACCTCCTTGGGTAGTTATAAGTACTACCTAGTTAGTTAAAGGCACTACTTCATCGGGTAGTGGAAAGTACGACCTCGCTACTTAAATGTACTACCTCCTTGGGTAGTAAAAAGTACTACCTAGTTAGTTAAAGGCACTACTTCGTCGGGTAGTGGAAAGAACGACCTCGCTCGTTAAATATACTACCTCGACGGCTAGTTTAAATTGCTACCTCAGTAGTTTAATGCACTACTTCGTCGGGTAGTATCATGTATGAAATAGCTAGTTACAGGTACTGCCTCCTTGGGTAGTGAAAATAGCTACCTCTGTAGTTAAAAGCACTACCTCTTTTGGCAGTCAAAAGTACTTCCAAGCTAGCTGAAGGCACTACTTCCTTGGAGAATTCACTGCCTAACCAGTTAAAATCACTGCACTTTTGGGTAGTTAGAAGTGTTCACTAGCTAGTAAGCGTCACTAACCAAAGTACTGATCAGGTAGCGACAAGCATGCTCGTAAACATCACCACAAAACTATTCAACTATTCACATTCCGACAGAGGCACAAAGATAAAATGTGATGCTGCAGTGCAAACTCACGAAGTGCTTTTATGCAATGCAGTACATGAACAGAAGAGACAATCCAGAGAATACAGAAATTTTATTTACTTTTTTTCTGGTGATACCACAGTCTTTCTTATTGCAGAAATCGCCCGCATGATCACCAATGATGGAGCTTTCGATGCCGGTAGTTCACAAAAATGCTCCACCAGATCGAACGTGTTCTTACTTTTGTTGATCGTACTTGATATGGAACACCCAATACATCTCTAAAAGTAACACGAAACCAGCGATGGAGTCTACCACTTCAAGCTCAAGTCCCTCGAACACCGCACAAAGAACCGTTGCGCCATCGATGTCCTTTGTGATAAGGGATGGGTAGATGCCCTGTAATAAGATCACAAAGCGTTAGCACACAAAACCAAAATATTAAGCAATTAGTTATTTCTTACCGGCCCTTCCAAAAATTGTGGCTTTTCTTTCACGAGAAATGCTAGAAGGTCCACCACACCGATGGCAAAGCGGTCTGCAAAGAAAGAAATGCACAATTGAACCTGATGCTCTGAGAACAAGCCATGGCAGAACAACCAGACAAATAACAGAAGGCTCATGAAAAGCAAGGAACTTGGAAGATGCTTGAGCTTTGTAAGTGGCAATAGCATAAAAGGCCTTGTTCACGTCGCCTTCTCAGCTGCTAGCCTTGCTTCGCTTCTTGTTCTATGCTCATAAAATTGGCCGTTTCGAACTATCCTAGAATGCCTACAGCTGCTCACTATGCCATAATTATTCCTCTTACGAACTGGTGAAATACCCAATACGCGTCTGTAAGACAACATGCACACGAGCCAGCCGCAAGCTTTGTTGATGCTGTTGCCGGTAAGGATGATTAACTCTTTGACAGTATTTTTTTCGCGACATGCGTCCCAAAAATGTGTATTTTTTTAGTGCTGAATTAAATTCTTCAGATGAATCTATTTAGGAAAAAAATAAATTTTTTGGATGACCATAAAGTGACATAAAAATTATTTGAGTTGTTACATACACATGCCTTATTCGCAAATAACAGGAAGCGAAATCCTAAAAAAAAGTGCAAGAGTGTAACAAGCGGTCACCCTTAGAGAAATTGGACACCAGATAGCCATTAGCTTTGAGGGCGCGAGAAGCAATAACCGCCCGAAGGACGATACCAAAACCAGTTGTACCACCGCGCGCTTGGATGCGCAAGCGAAAGGTTGCGCGCCACTGTGGAAAGAAAATAAAAAGAACCATGGAGAGACGGGTGTTTGTTTACCTTCCGCGGCGACGAACTCTGACTGCGTCCGTGTTCTCAAAGCCCTCAAACCACCTGGCGCTGGTTTGAGAGCTTTAAAAACACGTCTTGATTTGATAGTTGATCCACTACACCATAATTATGCTGTAGTGAAGCACTGTGTACGTGTAATCGCGATGTGAAATATAATAAAATTCTGCAGACGACTCACCCTGGAGTACGGCGAAGGAATGAAGTTGTCTCGTGGAGTTGCGCGCAGCCATTTTCTGCGCAGTTCGTCCTCTTGCGGAAGTCTAAAAGCGAGCACCTTGCACGTCGAGTCGTAATTTCCACGGTACTGAGGGACGCAACACTTGTTCGACATGATGAAGTCAATGCACGACACAGCACTCACGACGTCGCAAAAACGGGACATTGCATTGAGGGGACCGACGTACCATCGTGTGACACCGAGAAGCAAACTGAGGTGCACGCTGTTTCACCGCACGATCTGTCCTCCGTCAATGAAAATAGAGCTCTTCTGACTGAAACATTTCCCCGTTGGAAGCTGATATTTCACTGAAATATAACTTTCGTATGACTAATGCAGCTTTGTTTGGGCTTTTGTGTTTCATTATTCAGACAAATGCAGGCAGTTTCCAAATGACTACTAGCGCACGTGTCTCAATTTGTATCCATCCGCGCTTAACCCCAAAAGCGGGTGGCCGGGAAAGCCGGTTTTCCCAACACCACCTTTTGTGCCCGCCGCCGCCGGTTGGTGACGTCAGCACTCGGAATGCGGAGAGCCCTTCGGCTAGGTGGTGTTGAGCAGACCCGAATAACCCCTCTCCCATCCTCTCTCGCATTCCGTTTCTTTCACTCCCCACACCCCGCACCCCACTTAGTAGTCAACTAGTTAAAAACACCAAGTGAACTTTCTGGTTAGTGAAGGGAGCACTTTACGACCTTTACTAACTGCTGGCTAGTAAAAAGATTTCGCGAAGGTAGTAAAATACGCTCGAAACTAGTAAATGCATGCTTTTACTAACCATTTACTAACTTTTTTTCTAAGAGTGTGGCATGTAAATCATGTTGTTCATGAGATGTACGTCATTATTTGCATATTACCACCTGTCATTTATGTTCGTCATACAGTCACGTCACACAAAACCAAATTTGGTGTATATCAAGCTAACGAAACGGCCGCGAGCGCGCCATGAGCGTGGCAAGTAAATCATACTTTTCATGACAAGTTATTCATGATTTTCATGATATGATCAGTCATTTATGTTCGTCATACGGTCATGTTATGTCATACCAAATTTGGTATAAATCCCATTAACGATACGGCCAGGAGAGCACAAAGTCGTAGGCGGCTAGATAGATAGATAGATAGATAGATAGATAGATAGATAGATAGATAGATAGATAGATAGATAGATAGATAGATAGATAGATAGATAGATAGATAGATACGCTCAAACTCGCCGAAGTTCGCTAAGAAATGCTTCGCATTTAATAAGTTATTCTTAAGCGCTATCTTTAGGGAACTTTAGAACAGCGTACTCAAAGACAGCGTTCGTTGCGGTCGCCCGCCATTTCCGTCGCTTAACGAGAGCCCGCAAGAGGATAGCGTAGGACGCATGCGCAGTGGCAGCAAACGCTAGCGCAAAGCTTTGTGTACCCTACTCTAAAACTCCTTTTTGAATCGCTGTGAAAAATCACCGCTGCTCAGGAAGAAAGTCTTGAGAGGAAACAAAACATTAGTGCTTACAGAGTGTACTAGATGGCGCGGCTAGTTGATAGAAGCGCCTTCATATTGAAATTCTTGCTCGGCGTGTTCCTGTCGCCGGTGGCACACGTTCTAAAGGTGCGGTAACGAAAGGGTTAAGGTGTTCGCCGACAGGGAAGAAATTGGCTACGCCGTTCGACCCAGCCAATAGGAGGAATTTCTCTCTTCTGGTTTTTTAGCGGTATGACTATCTTCTACTGCCCTGCCCTTCTCAACTGTCCCGAAAAGAAAAGGAACCTAAGATTCTCTCGATTTGACAGTGGATACTGCTTTCACCATACCGGAGAATAAAAGGACAGACCGCATTATGTGAGTCGTGCAGGAAAAAGGAAAAAGGCACGGATATGTTCAACTGTTGGCGCGTTTATACGATTATAAACAATTATATTTTCCAGCCGTAGATACAGGTCGCGCTCGTCTTTGTTTTGAAAATATTTGCATTCATGTAAAAATATATTGTGCCTACAGTTACGACTTTGGAGGCCTAAAACGTGGTTGCCTGTCCATTTTTAGCGCCTGAAACGTTGTTTTGCCAGCCTATTTATGGCGCCTAAAATACGCTTTTTTAATGCTTAAAAGTCCGGCCTCTAATGACGATATTCCACTGTCCATGTAATTTCTACGCGAGAGGGAATTATGAACAAAAACACTCAAATTAAATTGTTTTATAAGTTACGTACCTTATAAATTATTAGTTACTTGTTCTTGTTTGTGCCGCGAACGTTATATATATATATATATATATATATATATATATACATATATATATATATATATATATATATATATATATATATATATATATATATATATATATATATATATATATATATATATATATATATATATATATATATATATATATATATATATATTGGCCTCGAGGACATAGCGTGGCGCCAGCTACGTCGCGACATCGCTCATAGGATGCCGGGGTATGTAGTCTGCTGGAAAACCGCAGTTCCAGAGCTTTTGCCATAACGGGTTTTTGTTGCGTGCACCGCGCATGCTTCCCCCTTGTTATGAAACTCATTTCTTAAAGAAGGGGTGTGACCTGATAATACGGACAAGCAAACCACGAGTCGGTGCTCCCGGTGGCACCCACGTGTAGCATGCTACAATCGTCACTTAAAGCCGGTGCAGTTGACGCCATAGATGACGATGCCAGTGATGTCGGGAAAGCTAAGCTGCTAATACGTTATTAAATACTTTCCCGGCGAGAACTCTCAGACTTTGTAAAACGCAAGCGAGCGGACTTGCACCAACGAGGGAAACGTCCCGCTGAACAGTAATAGCCCCCCACGCGTGCGGTGAAAATGCACAACTGTCAATGAACACGTGGGAATGGTGAGCGGAGTGAATCGCCGCACATATATTTAGAAGTGTTGGTGGCCCCCCGCAAAACAAAGAGCCGATTTCCCATCCACTGCTCATTTTCGTTGTGCTCCAGTCTGATTGACGATCATCGCCGTTTCGTATTCCTTTTTCTTTCTTTCTTTTTTTTTTAGCGACTGACAAATTTACTTTTTCGCCGTGGCTTACACTTTTCGCCAAGGTATTAGGGTTAGTTTTTTAGCGCCTTCGGTGAGATCATAGAGGTTAAAAAATGTTTTGTTTCGTAAGGACCTAGCCATGAGCGATATTTTGAGACGCAGGTGCTCTTCGTTTTACTTATTTTGCTAATTTACAATGAGCCTGTCGTTCTCCATCACCAGTAAATTCATCGACAAACGCACGCGATGAGCTGATGGGAGCGCTCGTGAGCATACGCCAACTGTTACCGAACATCTTAGCTGTGGCGACGTACACGAAATCCTCGTCACGAAAGTGTTTTCTGCGGACCCGCGAGTTAGCGTTGATATCCTTTCCCGTTTTTGGCTTTACCAACCAAGTGTCGATCATTTCTTTTGCATTTAAGGGGTAATGATGAAAACTTACAGCGGGATCTGTCGCGTATATCTGGCGCTGAGAAATCAAACCGCACACCAAGAAGCTGAAACTGCTTGCAGTCCGCCGTGGCTGGTGTTGCGGTTACGGTACTCGGCTGTTGACCCTGAAGGTCGCGGGTTCGATCGCGGCCGCGGCAGTCGCATTTCGATGGAGACGAAATGCGGGAGGCTCGTGTACTGTGCGATGCCAGTGCACGTTAAAGAACACCAGATGGTCGAAAGTTCCGGACCCCTCCACTACGGCGTGCCCTCAATCATATCGTGGTTTTGGGACGTAAAACCCCGTGTATTGTCTTATTATTATTATTAAAGGCTGCTTCCACGCAACCTATCACTGCTTATATGGCGATAATATCTACTGGCCAAATTAAGCTTCACACGCTGAGAACTGAAGGTTGCGCACCGCGATTATACACCCGAACATCGCGTTCCACAACTTCGCAGCAAGGCGAGCAGGAGCATCCTATCTGTGATGTCAAAGCGATCGCAGCGCTGGCCTCTCCACATCATCTATGCCAATTCTTCCTCCCCCCCCCCCAGTCGTACTGTTTGCGCCGTTTTTAGCGGGGCGAAGCTCCTTAGGGTGTGGGTCGTTTTCTCCTCCGTACATAGTATGGAGCCACCTCTAGTTCGTGAAGTGCTCACTAGATGGCAGTAGATGGGGCTAGCGCAGCATAGTTGACGAATTCAAATACGAGATGGCGCTGCGGTGCGGCAGTAGGTGAATTGATCAATAGATGGTGCGAAGGCGCTCGCTGCGTTGCAGATGCGTGTCACCGCGGTGGACGTGCTCTGTCTTACCGAGACGTGGAACGCAAGACCATTCATCAAAGGATACGTTCCCATCGTTGCTGTGTTGGAGATGCGTGCTCATTAGAGATTGGCATCATTAGAGCGTCGTCGAATTAACGCGAACACGAGAAACCCTGAGTCATGGTTAGTTCCGCATTTCAGGACACACTACAAATATCAATCATTAGTACATAATCTACCATCTGCTTTGAACAAATATGAAAATAACGACATATTCAGTAAAAAAGACTTGCGCTTATATTTCGTTCAGTTGAAATTGTAATGTATAATTATAAGTGCATCCTATATAGCATATCTTGTTTCTCTTATGATTTCTATTCTACTAACATGAGTTTCTTGATGTATTATATAGATAGCGTTTTCATCTTTTTTTTGTGTGTGTTCTATATAGCTAGCATTGCTGTCTTAGTATTGTATAATTTTTACTTACTGTAGCGTCATTGTAAAATGTATAATTCCTGCAGTTGTATTTCTCTTCTTGAGCAGTTCCGGCTATGGCTGGAATTTCGTGTTACCACTATACATGTACTTGCTATTTGCTGCTTTTCATGTTAATCATTGTACCGGACTACTCGTCGTTACTGCCTTGTATACTAATGGTCGTTGGGTCCCGTCAAGCTACTTACGTAGCTTTTAACCCAACGCAACCATCCAGCATGTACATACTGGAAAATAAAATTGAATTGAAATTGAATAGTGTGATAGGAGACCACTCTCCCCCCTCCTCCCTCGCCCTCTCCTACGCTTCCTCCTCTCTCTCCTCTCCTATGGTCTCCCCCCCCCCCTCTCGCCTCACGACGCCGACGCAGGCAGCGTCTGCTAGCGAGTTTCTTGATTGAAAAAACCGACTGCTCGCGCTGCACCAACCGTTCACTCACCATCTCACGTCGTTGATGATGTACTGGGCAGAATTCACGGAAGATTGACGGTTTACCGATGAACCTCCGGAGCTTCGCCCACTCATCATCATTCACTCAGGTGATAGGCTGTGAATTTTTTTCAATGCGCGGAGTTAGGGCTAAGCATGTTTTTTTTCGCATTAATGGCGACCAAGAACCCCGGGATGCTGCATTCATGATCTCATTACTTCCCACATACCTTTTGTATCACGGCTCTCATCGAATACCCCACGCGGAAATATCCATGCAACATTCAGACATTCTAGCCGGACGCGTCATAATTAAACGATCCGCCAGCAACCCTGCCAGAACAACACATACAAATATTTTCTTTATTTCCGCGCGTTGTTTATAATTGGAATATGGCGCCTGCTGATGATTTAAACTTTTATCTGTCAATGAATTCATTGACAGCACTCAGAAGTTAGAATTCAACTGGTAAAAAAATTATTGGTGTCATCGGCATATCATATGAAACCCCTTGAGCCTGTACAGTAATTATGCACGCTAGATATTTTTTTCTTAAGGCGGCCTTACGCGCGTGGCTCGTCGATTGAAACGTGCGAGCGGCGCGTTCATTGAGCGGTGTTTCCGTGATATAACGTGCGCGGTAAAAAAGCCGTACCCTATGGCTGCCCCCTTAGGCTCGTCTTAGGTGAATGCATAAGGTGCCCTTGTTTTTTTTTGTTTTTTTTTTATGGATTGACAATAAACCTTTCGCCGGCTTTTCTTTTAATCGCTACCGATGTAGGTTTTTTTTTGTCACTGAAGCTCCATTTGCGCAGACGCTTTCAAAAATGCTGCTGAAACAATGGTTATACGCTTGCACGCACCTGTTTATTTAAAGCAACCATGAAGAACGCAAGTACAAAATGGTTTCATAAATGATATTGTTTGTTTGGTCAAGTACCAAACATAATTGGCGCTAATTAGTAGTGAAGGTATTAACATCATTTGGTACAAAGCAAAACAAGGAAGGAATTCAGATGATAATGGAGACTGGCAGTCATAAAGAATCGTCGAAGAAAGAGTGCTGCTGCAATGTTATGGGACGTGAAATACCGGTACAAACTGTCACTTATACGCTAATTTACTGAGGTTTACCGGAAACGAACGACGCAGAACGACGCAAAACACGAGGACGCGGCGCTGCAGCGTTCTCGAGCATTACGTCGTTCTGCGTCTTTTCTTCGCGGTAAACAACACATGCAGTGCCAATCAGACCACCAGTCAGCTTTGTTGAAGTTGAATCAAATTATGGAAAGCTAACCAAAATACGAAAATAAATGACAGTAGTGAGAGTTAGAAGGATATGCGAAAAATTCCAACATGTAAAATAAGCGATGAAAGAAGGTATAGATGTATTGGTTTTTCAAACCACATTATCTTTTGTGCAGAGGAAAGGAATCTCGATTGCCAGAGATTTGGCGAATTGCGCCCAACATACTCCTGAATGCCCCCTTTTCTAGCCCTTCCTTTAAAATAAAGTATTATTATTCTTCTTATAAACATGCTAAAACAAGACTCTGGAAACTTTCGTGGCCACAAAAGCAGTGCGTCAGAATAGCCGATCGGACGATGTTGCTGCCATCGACTTCATTGTAGTGCGTATGTAGGTATACAAGTGTTCGTGCTGTATAGGGCACACTGAGGGCACCCGTCACTGACTAGAGGGCGCGATGGAGCTCTTGTGGGTAAAGTCCCTAGAATAACTAAAGTAGCGCCATACGTGTCAATGTGCAGGCTCCTCCTCTCCCCTATGCTTGGTAGTGCAAGCGCCATCTTGTCCGTCCTCTGCGCATACCCTCTCCCGCGCGCCGGGAGAGGGTATGCTTGTGAGAGGGTATGCCTTTCGCCGTGCTTTCAGCAGTTTCCTGGCGGACACCATAGAGGCGCTGCTGCAGCTTCTGGGAGAGGAGGCAGAGGCGAAGGGGCGCGGTTGGCGCTACTTTAGTTTATCTAGGGACTTTACTTGTGGGCCGCCTCAGCATTGACGATACCGACCAGCCAGGGATACCAAGAAAATGAAACGCTCGCATACCACATCGGACGCGCTGAAGTGCCTCCCTTTTGGCAGCCGTTTCAACAAACGCTTCCTGAATGCGTCCATAATCACCCGTGACCCCCCTACCCCCCACCTGAACAATGATGCAGCTGTGCCTGGCGGGTTCGATTTTGCTGGGTCTGCTCGCTAGGCTACGCAGTGGCGGGCCCGATTTTGCTGCGTCTACTCGCTAGGCTGTGTGTTCTGGCGCTACCGTCGCACCTCGTAAACTGCATTGACGGGTGCCTATAGGCACCGGGCGGCCGTCGTATCGGCGCCAGCGGCGCTCCTCCCGAAAAGCGCCCCTAGCGGCGGCAGCGAAAGCACTGGCATGTGAAGCAGACGACGCGGAGAAGGCTCTGCTACTTTCGGCAACGTATTCAAGTAGTAGCGGCGGCGTTTCTTTTTAGACAATCGCAAGCTGTAAGCTGTTTCGTTTGTCGCCCAAGGCAAAGAGAAGCGGCAGCAACAGTGTTTCTTGAACAAAGCACGAAGCGTTCGACTGTCGGACATGTGTTCAGATAACGGGGCCACTCGTCGGGCTCCAGGGAGCCCGACGGGGAGCTCCCCCGCAGTCCTTTGCGGTCGTGGCAGCATTCAATGGTCGCCAAGTCATCAAGAAAGGATGACACATGTTCTTTTCATGTCTTCACACCCAGGAGCACCGTCGGAACGTCAGTCGACTAGGGTTCTTTGCGTGGTGCTGTGCTTTTATGCGTTTGCTTTCGTTTGGAGGCGGACTAGAGGCACGATGCCTCCTCCCTTTCGGGACTGCAAATGAGACCGGCCCGATTGGAGAAACTGTTGTAAAATAAACATCTTTGTATTTTAACTGCCAAACTCGCTGCTCCTCACTGTTGGGCTCCTGGCGGGAAGGCGAGTACTGACAGCGCACGTGCACTAATGGCGATGCCAGTTACATTGCGTTGCGGCTTTCAAGGCTTGACCAGCCGGCGTACGCGTTTTCATGCGTTTGCTCCAGAGAAGGGTCACCGCTTGCACGAAGCTGGCCACGTGCTTGAGATCAAGGAATATAAAAGCGACAACGACTGCAAATTGCTTTGCAAGTGCACCCCGAAGACGAAGTTCAATGCGATAAGCTACGATGTGGAGCTAGATCTAGGTATCCCCATTCCTATTTCTATTTTAAACGCAAAGCATTTCTTATCTCTATCTATAAATTCCTCTATCTCTCTATCTAGCCGCCTACGTCTGGGCGCTCTCGTGGTCGCCTCCTTAAGTTGACATTAACCAAAATTGGCATTGGTGGGTACGAAAATAAGACGAACATCGCTGTCTGGTTGTGATATGGTGGTATGAGTAGCGCGAAAATCTTTCCAGTCACGTGCGGCACATACCGGGCGTATACCACGGGCCGCGGGATGCTGGTATGAGGCACAGGTGATTCACAGTGGATCGACCCAGGAACGGCGAGAACAGACATTGATAATTTAAGCGGGTGCATGTCCAAAAAATCCGGCATCAGCCACGTGAACCCGACGTATGCAAAGAATAGAAATCCGGATCCCAGCAGGAGTCGAAACCAGGTACTCTGAGCGGATATCAAATATTCTACCACAGAGCCAAGCCATGACTTGAAATTACTTTTGAAAAAAATCCTATGCGCAAGAAAAATGTCGGTTTGTGGTTGCAGTGCTGGCTATCTAATTTCATGACAAGGTAATAAACATTACTCATGTACTCATATGAAACAGGCGTTACGTCGGCTTAACGCCAATCTTGGTTTTATTAAGACTTCTTGTTGGGCGAGTTGGTTAACATCAAAGGGGTACATAGTAGCGCAAACTTAGAAAATAGACACGAGAAAAGAAGTAGGAGGGAGCAGAAAGGTCGGGCGCTCCCTCGCACTTGTTTTCTTGTGTCTTTATTTTCTAAGTTTGTGCTACTATGTACCCCTTTGATTTCAATGTTGGCTCCGCTTTTATAACCGTCAGATAAACATTACATATGTGCTCCTATGAATCTGCAAGCTATATTCAAGCGTTGCTCGACCTGGAACAATACTCTGATCAACGCTACGCGTATGATATTCACAGCATCGGCATCACACATTCACAGCATCAATTGTGAATCGCAACGTAGCGTGCGCTTCGTTTCAATAACACTGACGTCTGTTCTCTAACATGAGCGCTAACATTACGTCAGACCACAAGTTAGCCTTTAAACATCAGTGTAGTCGGCATGCTTATTAAGCACACTATGTGCACACAACTCCATCTACAAAAACACGTCAATACACCTCGTTACGCGTGACTTAAAGCTAAAAAACAAATGCAGCATAGACTCGCTGATTCGCATAAAATCGGTTCCCACAATACGTGGGATCTGCCGAATTTTCCCTAATACCTTGTTATTCTGTCAATACGTTAACATCGTCCCCTAACATTAAAAAAATAGAGCGCACGTCTCCCATTCCCTTCTCGTCTTTACTGGATGCTTCGCCGATTGCACTTGTTCCTCATTTGTAGTTTTGCACGCCCCCGTTCCTGTTTTGTTTTCCACTGATTTTCGATCCTTCGCCGACCCTTAAGATATTGTAATCTTCAGTCTTCGTGCACACGTAGATTTCGGCAGCGCACGACACAAGCGACGAGAGCACAATGAAGAGAAACGAACGTCCAGCCCCGCGCCCCCGCAGCAAGCGCCTGCGCCCTTTTCGGCACTCCCATTCCATTAGTTCCCCGTCGCCACCGAAAGAGGCGCCACCAGTCCCCGCGCCCGGTGCCTATAGTGATGTATTCAGTCGTGGACCATACACTGGACGCAGCTGCAGTCGCGGCACTTCCTCAGCATTCTAGTTCCATGTAATAGTTCTTGGGTCTTTCCCATCACTGTTAGTAAATTGATTAATTGTAAACGCTGAATCACTTGAGTCGATGAAATGAAGTGTGCACATCGATTACAATTAATCGTTTTGCAGAACATCTTTCATCCGTTAATGGATTAATCATTCATCGACATGACCATCCTTACGAACACCAGTCCGCACTGGCTCGCAGGCACACTTCATAAAATGCATTGTTAGGTGAAATTAAGCGTCTTTATTTAGAGAACGCTCGGGTTCCCCTGCTTGATCACCGACGCATCACGTAGTGTGTCCAATATAAGCTTTTCCAGGAAAGAGGATATTTCGTACACAATGCGTACCGCGTACGTGACGTAAGGCCTGACCTGTTTCTTTCTGTAAGTCTGTTTCTTCGGCGGTCCTCTAACGCAGATATTAAAAATTGTAGTGCTGAGCATGAACCGAACACAGGCCTCCTACATGCCAGACAGGTATTCTACAAGAGAGCCACGCACGTGTTCTAAATTCCCGTGTAAAAAATTTTAAGGACACTTTGTACATTCCAAAGTGTGTTCGGCCAAAGTTTGTGGCCATTCGACTGACAATGCCATGTCTCTTTTTCTTTTACACTCTCATTGGGATGGCACACAAACGGAATGTGTGCGTGTTTTCTTTTTCAATTTTTTACCACCAATCGCAGCGCGACGTCAGTCGTTGGACGTGCGTGGGACAAAGGAATGATGGAAAGTCCTAGTATGACAGCTAATAACGTCTACGTTATGACGATGACCTCAACGAGCTGAGCGATAAGATAGGGTCACAACGAACTGGGCTTTCAAAACTGGGTGACTTGAATATCTTACGAAAAATATTAGACGAGATGCAAGTGAGTGCAAGGACAGGGTGCTTTTTATTGGCATGACACTGCTAGTGCAATGGTAGTTAGATAAGGTAATATGACGCGTGCTGCATTATCCTGTACCATTTAATGCGAGTGAGTTATGTCTAATTGAAAAGGGTCCCCAATGTAGCATGGATAATCGAGTTGTGGGCGTGCTGATGTTTTATACAATGTTAGCTTCACGGCTTGAGCGACGTGACTATACAGGGTGTTTCAAGAAATGTGTCCATTATTTTTTAAAAATCAGAAAAATGCGATAATTGCTCTCTGTCTTCACAATTGCTTTTTTATGTAGCGGCAGGCATCTTAAAATGGTTGAAGACATGATTTTGGACAGTAATTAGGAAAGTTAAAGTAATTAACTTTTTAATTAGCGGAGTTAGGTGGTTAAGTCCAATGGGAGAATTGAAGTCCTTCATGCGAAGAACCCATTTCTGCTTTGAGATTTCGAAAAAGCGGCCTCGATTATTATTGTGCCGTAATGAAGTCCAGGCAAATTCAGCGGCCAAACCGAAACCCAAGCACCGATGAGCGCAACAAGCAGACGACTAGAATGACGTCACTGTTCAAGAAAACGGTTACAGAGGTGCAGTACTTTCCCGTTCGTTAACGTATGTGCGTCATGCGTGCTACTACTGCAAGCGCAGCCCACACACTCACACCAAGAAGTCAATTGATAGCTGATATAATGACGTTCACTCATTGTGGACGTCTCGGACGAATGTGGCAGTTGCGCTCTTCCGCGTTTCGGTTTCGGTTTGGCCGCTGAATTTGCCTGGACTTCATTACGCCACAATAATTAATCGATGCCGCTTTTTCGAAATCTCAAAGCTGAAATGGGTTCTTTGCATGAAGGGCTTCAATTCCCCGTATGGACTTAACCACCTAACTCCGCTAATTAAAAATTTAATTAATTTAGCTTTCTTAATTACTGTCCCAAATCGTGTCTTCAACCATCTTAATATGCCTGCCGCTACAGAAAAAGCAACTGTGAAGACAGCGAGCAAATACCGCATTTTCCTGTTTTTTTAAAAATAGTGGACACATTTCTTGAAACACCCTGTATAACGTTGCGTCGTAGATACCCTATAGTGTGGTTGCTGTTGTTAATATAATAGTTATTGTAATGTGAACCGCCAAGTATTTAGAGGATGTTATAGTGAGATGTTATGTGAATCCCTAAGTATTTATAGGCACTAACAGAATCTAGACTAGCGTTGTGTAAGCTGCAGTTAGCAAGAAGTCCTGAAGTTCGTTAAGTGCGTAAAATTTTAAATTTGTTACTGTTGATATAGATCCTGCACCAGCTAGCAATATTAGCAATGTCAGTTTCCGAAGAACTAGCGTCGAAGTTACTTGAAATGTGACCCTAAACAACGCAGCCGTCTGCGAAAAGGTTAACCGTAGAGGTTACAAAATCGGGTAAACCATTAATATAAATAAGGAAAAGTAGAGGGCCCAACACAGAGCCCTGGGGCACTCCAGAAGTAACAGGAGCAGCGGGCGACCTGTAATTATTGGCACCAACGTTATGTGAGCGATTAGTTAAGAAAACCTCAATCCAAGTAAGAATGGCGCCATCTATACTAAGGTTCCTAGGCTTGCAAAGTAGAAGGTGATGATTAATCGTGTCAAAAGGGTTAAAAAATCGAAAAAAATTGTAATCGACCCATGGAACCCCGATCAAGAATGGCAGGTAAGGAATGGGTAAAACAGAGCAATTGCGTTTCACATTAGAATGATTTTCTAAATTCATGCCACGACATGTAAAAAAGAAGGAGTTTGATTCGAGGAAGGTGACCCAGTTAGAGAAGGTTACATGCTCCAAAAGTTTACATGGTATACAAGTAAGATAAATAGGCCGGTAATTAGTGACCGAATGCTTGTTTCCTGACTTATGGAGTGGAACCAGCTCCACATCCACGCAAAGATTAACCGTGGTTAGCGTTACTACGCATCCGCAGTGGTAGCTGCCGCAAACGCAAAGCTTTGCGTAGGCTATTCCTAAAACTCTCTATGGACCGTCTGCGTAAAATTAAGGAGGTCGCAGGTATCAAAGAATATTGGCTGTCGAAAGACATCGGTAAGGCTTGCTACGATTACGTCCACATTATGGAATGATAGTTGAGGTCCCCTACAGCAGTTATTGGGAGTGATGGGTACCGCTTTATAATTGCATTGATATCATCACGAAACTCCTGATTAAAGCTAATGTCCTTATCTGGGGTGGTAACAGACGACAAAAACAAGCGTTTTATTATTCACACACGCCCCGCACCGTATCACTTCCAATGTAGACATCACGTTTTTAAGAAAATACCTAAAACGCCTTGAAATGGCAAGCAAAGTGCCGCCACCTTGTCTTCAATCCCTATCGCAGCGACAAATCTTCAACGACTTCGAAGTCGTAAAAATTTCCATATCGCAAACATGAGTATTCAGTCAAGGCTCGGTTACAGCGATCGCGTCGGCTTCACAGGAATCGATAACAGCGTCACAAGCATCACCCTTTCCCATTCTACGAATGCTCGTGTTAGCGCACCGAAATAGGACGCGACACTTTCCCAATGCCGCTTCTATTTGCTAATTGTTAGAAGGTGGCATCAGATGTCAGCCCACGATGAACGGGTGTGAAAGTCGCGGTTGTGATCGGAAATAGAGCGCGTCCTATTAATGTGAAAGCATTAAAAAGCTCGTGAGAAAGAGAGAGAGAGAACAACTTTATTCGTTTCGCAGAAATTCCGGCGTTGGTGTCGGCGTCGGTGGTTGTGAGCGAAAAATCATCATCCTGTCCGTGACCGAAAAATCGATAAAGATGCAAATAAAATAAATAATAAAAAATTTCCGTGTCCGAGTGAAGATCGAACCTAGGCCGTCTGCGTGGCAAGCAGGTGTTCTACCACACAGCCACGCCTCTGCTTGGAAATACAGTGAAAATAACTTCCTCTGCTTACAAATGCAGTGGAAATAACTTTCATCCTTCGCAAATGCGAGCGTCCTTTATATAGGCGTCGCAATATAAGATGCAATATCCCAGTAATATTGCGTGGCACAAGCGTACATTGCCGTCGGGCGTCAGAACATGTGATTATCATAACGACTTCGTACTTTAAGCCGGCCACCCATTACACAAAATTGGGGACCCTTAAGCTTCGCCTTTAAGAGTTCACGCGATAGCGATATCTAGCCCCGAGTGCGTACTTCAACCACTTAGTGCATACTTGCTAGGCACCCACTAAGTGATGTTAAGGGAATACGTGCAGTAAAGTGTGTGCCTTTGGTAATGGGTGTCCGGCTTTAAACCACAAAGTCGTCATGATACCGACGCCTACGCCGGAATTTCTGCGAAACGAGCTCTTTAACGCTATATCGTTAAAAGGCACACACCTTACTGCGTGTATTCCCTTAACACCACGTAGTGGGTGCATAGCAAGTATGCACTAAGTGGTTGAAGTACCCACTCGGGACAGGACATCGCGATCGCGATAAACTCTTAAAGGCGAAGCTTAAGGGTCCCCCCAATTTTTTTCGTTGCGGGATCGTCTGCCATTATTGCGAAAATGGGCAGTGGTTTCGCGACCAACCCCCCACTTAAGCATCATAAGAATAGCTTGTGTGGTTAACAAGGAGCTTGTTACAAAATTAAAAAGCGGGTCTGTCAGGTAATAATTTGGCAAAATTGTGCAGGATCTTACGCCATGTTCTCGTAGCCCAACAGTAATCATCCGATACTGAGACGTTATGGCTTCTCAACCTAGATCGACGCGCCAGCACAAGCTCTGTTCTAATTAAGGTATGAGGCCAAGTGTCGGAAAAATTTTTTTTAATAAGCGATAATCACTAGAGATTATTAGCCTGCAATATAAAACACATCGTTTTAGGCACATGTGAACATTTTAAAGCAAGTCCTATTTTTTGTTAATTTTCCATAATTAAAAATGTCATTAAAAGTGGGCCTTATGCCAACCCTCCTAACTCAAGTTGCGCTGATTAAAAAAAGATTTATTTTTTGTAGGGACATGAAAAAAGCTTTGGCCTGTGCAATGAACCAAAACAAATGAGATCTGACGAATATTAAAAACAGAGTAATTAAATAACCAAAAAAGTATGCACTAGCACTACGGGCACCTTCGTATAACAGGCAGCCACATTAAATCTTGTGGCACGATTTTGCTTATTGAGGTTCATTGCAGGCCTACTAGAGTGATGAAGAAGTGTGCCACGTTTTAATGAAAAATCTTTATTATAAAAAAAAGTTAGGACTGTTCGCGTATGGAAAAACACCAGAAATGTAAGTTCTGAGAAAATCAACAATAAAGATTTGAAACAGGTGCAGCGCTTACACAAGGTGATCACGAGTGCTAAAATTCTCAATATTTGTTGACAGTTCCTTCGTGGACCTTACTACCGTGTGACTTTGCTCGAGCGACAACTCTCAATTTTTTTTCTAGCTTGTATTGCAGCATCAGTGCCATGACGGGACGCTTTCGCACTGCGCTAATGATAATTTGTGAGGCAAGCTTTCTCCGTGGAGTAGCCTGGATCGATCCGTATTTGATTAAAAATAACAAATATGCTTCAGTTGCCATTACTGAAATGACACACGGCGTCAAACAAAGCAAATTTGGTGGTTTACAGGCGTGTGTACGTGTCCTTGAGTGTGAACAACACATGCACCACGTTACGCGATAACCTGGTGAGAACGTTTAAGTCTTTTGATGTGTTGACAACGATTTTAGAGCATTATTACATGTTCGCACTTGATATGATTGCTAACTAACCGAAAAAATCATACATATCAAGTTAATCTTATGATTCACACAAAACTGACACTTTCAGTTACGGTTTCGTAGGTGATGGGTGGTCTCACAATTTTGCTTGTATCTTTTGAAAAAATCTGCGTAGACGGAAACTTTGTGCGGCAAAATGATCAGCAATAAATTGCGCAATTAACATTGCCAAAAACCGAAAAATGACATTGTGAAAAAAAAGTCGCTTTTTTCACTTGGCCTCATACCTTAGGCTGCTTTCAAATGTCGCCATGAACATGACGACATTGGAATGCAACCTGACATTTGTAAGTTTCCCGTCTTTGAGTGTTACATGGCACACACGTTCTGCGAAAATCCAGCAAAACATCTTAATCTAGATAACGCTTCCTTACGAATGCAGATAGCAACTTGGGCAACGGCGGCGCATTGAATGCAACATCGCTTAATGACGGCGCTGCTGGGTAAATCAAAAAGTCAATCTGCAAAAAAATCCTTCTGCTTTTCTGTCATGCAATATTTTCCCGAAGGAGCAAGCCCTCACTATAAGACCTCAAAAATACTATCGTACTTCAGGGATCATAATCATACGCGACGCTCACACAAAGCCCATCGGCAACAAACAAGCATATAATTTCCAGTTTGTAAATCGGCAGCACGACTCGGGTGCCGAAGATTGGGCACTACAGAGCTCGGTGCATACACTCTATCTCTTGAGAACGACGTTCATCAGGTTTGGCAACATGCCGGCGCTCGCCGTATTGCCTTCACTTCTCCCTTCGCCGATACTGGCATTCACGCTACTCCTCGGAAGTCCAAAGTGTACTAGCGAAACCACTCGGGAACACATAGAATACTGGACTGGGTTGCAAGTCTTATTGTTCTTTTCAATATAAAAAGATAATCACGTCACTTTACTTGTTCCACGAGACGATTGTGACTATGGCGATTATTTCACTTGCACTATCCCGGAAGAATGGAGGTGAACATATTTTGTCTCATCTATTTGCAGTCCACTCAGCCGACCACTTTCAGCTGCAGGCAGTGCGTACTACGAGGCTGTTATTGACACGAATTCTAGTGGTACTGTTCCACAGAGAGCCATGAATAAATTGAGTCTTAACGCGCGCATAGCTTTTTTGCGGCAACAATTTGATTTTGCAAGTAAATATACGTGACAAGTTCAAAAAGACCACTGTCTATTTTTCGCAGCCACCTCAGCCGTACAGTTTCGGCTACGATAACGTGGACGAGTACGGTAACCGACAGTTCCGCAGCGAGCAGGGCGACACCAACAATGCCAAAACCGGCTCATACGGCTACCGAGACGTGAATGGCCTCTACCGGCGTGTCAACTACGTAGCAGATGCGAATGGCTTCCGTGCCACGGTGGACACCAACGAGCCGGGCACCGCCCCAGGTGCCAGCGCCAACGCTGTCTTCAACGCTGCACCGGTCGTTCCACCGGTTCCCTCAGGAGCTGCACTGGGAGGCGCACTTGCCCCCCTATGCCGCTGGGGCTGCAGCACCTTACAACGCTGGTGGCTACAGCGGCTACGGAAGATACGGATACAACCCCTACTCAGGTGCTGCTGGATCAGTCGGGTACGCTCCATACGGGCGTATCGGATACGCTACCGGTGGTCCAGCATTCGGCGGACAAGGTTACGGTTGGCAGCGCTCCCTACGGCTATGGGGTGCATCTGGTTTCGGGGGTGGCTACGTTCCGGGTGCTTATGGCACCCCTGCTGGATACGGAGGTTTGTCTCGCGCCAATCATGGCTACCGCCGCCGACGCTAATGACGCGGTATGGAGAAGCATAAGTGAATCGGAGAAACGTTTTTTTGATAATAAAGTGACTTAAAAGAAAAAAATGGCCTGTATTGATGACATGAAAAAATCAAAGGTTCTGAATAGATGTTGATATTTCCATGTCAGATGTACGATTGGTGTCCTGCGTAAAAATATTCAATGATATTTTTTTTATTGACGTGATGTAAGGAGATGTTGACCCACAAACAGGGCGCCGGCTACTACTTATCCCTTAGAGGTGTCTAACATAGAGCACGTAGGGTGCAAGTCTCTAAGCGTAACAAGTCCACAGCGCTCACAAGATACAATTTAGCCTAGCAGTTACATAAGATTTGAAAACAACGTATTCAACAATCGCATATCTGTGCGCATACGGTGATGTTGAAGAGCAACCGTTACAGATTGAAGAGCAACTGTTACATATGGTCAAAAGTCACTTAATAAACAACAAAATTATCAATGCAATACTCAAAAGTCACATAATTATACACTGTGGTGTTAGAAAAAAAACTTTAAATGCTCTAGCATCGGTCAAGAATGCCACTGTGTTCAAGCAAAATTTTCAATGCTTTTACAGCGCACTTTTGTAAACCTCTTGTTGGCCACGGGCCCAAAAGTTTCCTTAAACCATAATGGTCTGCGATCTAATCTCATTAACAATTGATTTTAGTCGGCGAATTCTCAGCAAGCCATTATGTGTTTTGTAAAAAATGGCACCAGGAGAAGCACATCTTTAATGCTGTTTTAAAGGTAAACCTAAATTGAGTGAGAAAATCAGTATCCGTCCCTCCAAAACAGCGCCTAAATTCCCCTTGGCTGCGCGGGCCACGTCACGTGCGCGCTTCCACGAAGTTGAGGGGGTAAACAATACACTCGTGGACGCACACGGCGTTGCGTTAGGGGAGAGGGCACTGCCGATACAGCACGTGAGTAACAAAAATGTATATTAAGTTTGTAACAGAAAAATGTCTCAGATTTTACTTTAGTCTAACCGTGTGCGGCATTGGGGGGCTGCCATCCACGGAAGGTCTAACGCGTACGAATTTCCTAGCCTAGAATCGCCACCTGATTCCTCGATTAATCGCTTGCGAAGACCACGCGAGAGATCGTGAGCACATTATTTATGAGATCGAGTTTATTCAAACATGTGGCAGTACGTAAGTGTGCAGTTATACATATGTTTTGGTGTGAAGGAAAGAAAGTTGTATTTCACGGCGTGACTGCTCCTTCATCAAAAAATAAGCAAAGGTAAAAATATACAAAGCTACAGGTAGCAGAAATCGACAATACTGAAAAAAAATTACGCAGGTGGCCCATTAGAGCAAATAATGAAATAAAACTGTGAAATACATAACCATACAAATCAACGCAATGAATAAATGAGTGAACTAATTAACCGAGAACAAAAATCCCCCCAACATTTATGAACAACGCAATCAGCAGATACGACGTAACATGTCAGCTTTAGATTATGTACGCAAACATGCAATTGGTTAATTTATGTTTGTTCAGTAAACTTCGAAGAGTGTAATGTAATGTTTGGAACTCCCATAAATAGTATACGAGGACATGCTACATGCCAAGTCACTGTATAACGAGTCAGACGACTGGCAAGAATTTGTTGAAACTGACTGCCAAAACTCGCCTTCCGCACACAGCAAGCCATGTGTATGCTGCGGCAGACCGGCCTAAGCCGTGACGAAATACCACCATCCAGCAGTTAATGCTTTCTCACTGCCTGATTTCGATCCACTGTGTGCATTGAATGTTACAACCTTTCATACGCGACTCGAACTCTGCGTTATTACCACTTATAAAAATCTCCCCAGTCCCGCGATGGTGGACTAGTGGTGATGGTACACAACAAGCCATGTGTATGCTGCGGCAGACCGGCCTAAGCCGTGACGAAATACCACAGCCAGCAGTTAATGCTTTCTCACTGCCTGATTTCGATCCACTGTGTGCATTGAATGTTACAACCTTTCATACGCGACTCGAACTCTGCGTAATTACCACTTATAAAAATCTCCCCAGTCCCGCGATGGTGGACTAGTGGTGATGGTACACAACAAGCCATGTGTATGCTGCGGCAGACCGGCCTAAGCCGTGACGAAATACCACAGCCAGCAGTTAATGCTTTCTCACTGCCTGATTTCGATCCACTGTGTGCATTGAATGTTACAACCTTTCATACGCGACTCGAACTCTGCGTTATTACCACTTATAAATATCTCCCCAGTCCCGCGATGGTGGACTAGTGGTGATGGTACACAACAAGCCATGTGTATGCTGCGGCAGACCGGCCTAAGCCGTGACGAAATACCACCACCAGCAGTTAATGCTTTCTCACTGCCTGATTTCGATCCACTGTGTGCATTGAATGTTACAACCTTTCATAACGCGACTCGAACTCTGCGTAATTACCACTTATAAATATCTCCCCAGTCCCGCGATGGTGGACTAGTGGTGATGGTACACAACAAGCCATGTGTATGCTGCGGCAGACCGGCCTAAGCCGTGACGAAATACCACAGCCAGCAGTTAATGCTTTCTCACTGCCTGATTTCGATCCACTGTGTGCATTGAATGTTACAACCTTTCATACGCGACTCGAACTCTGCGTAATTACCACTTATAAATATCTCCCCAGTCCCGCGATGGTGGACTAGTGGTGATGGTACACAACAAGCCATGTGTATGCTGCGGCAGACCGGCCTAAGCCGTGACGAAATACCACAGCCAGCAGTTAATGCTTTCTCACTGCCTGATTTCGATCCACTGTGTGCATTGAATGTTACAACCTTTCATAAGCGACTCGAACTCTGCGTAATTACCACTTATAAATATCTCCCCAGTCCCGCGATGGTGGACTAGTGGTGATGGTACACAACAAGCCATGTGTATGCTGCGGCAGACCGGCCTAAGCCGTGACGAAATACCACCAGCCAGCAGTTAATGCTTTCTCACTGCCTGATTTCGATCCACTGTGTGCATTGAATGTTACAACCTTTCATAACGCGACTCGAACTCTGCGTAATTACCACTTATAAAAATCTCCCCAGTCCCGCGATGGTGGACTAGTGGTGATGGTACACAACAAGCCATGTGTATGCTGCGGCAGACCGGCCTAAGCCGTGACGAAATACCACAGCCAGCAGTTAATGCTTTCTCACTGCCTGATTTCGATCCACTGTGTGCATTGAATGTTACAACCTTTCATACGCGACTCGAACTCTGCGTTATTACCACTTATAAATATCTCCCCAGTCCCGCGATGGTGGACTAGTGGTGATGGTACACAACAAGCCATGTGTATGCTGCGGCAGACCGGCCTAAGCCGTGACGAAATACCACAGCCAGCAGTTAATGCTTTCTCACTGCCTGATTTCGATCCACTGTGTGCATTGAATGTTACAACCTTTCATACGCGACTCGAACTCTGCGTAATTACCACTTATAAATATCTCCCCAGTCCCGCGATGGTGGACTAGTGGTGATGGTACACAACAAGCCATGTGTATGCTGCGGCAGACCGGCCTAAGCCGTGACGAAATACCACAGCCAGCAGTTAATGCTTTCTCACTGCCTGATTTCGATCCACTGTGTGCATTGAATGTTACAACCTTTCATAAGCGACTCGAACTCTGCGTAATTACCACTTATAAATATCTCCCCAGTCCCGCGATGGTGGACTAGTGGTGATGGTACACAACAAGCCATGTGTATGCTGCGGCAGACCGGCCTAAGCCGTGACGAAATACCACAGCCAGCAGTTAATGCTTTCTCACTGCCTGATTTCGATCCACTGTGTGCATTGAATGTTACAACCTTTCATAACGCGACTCGAACTCTGCGTAATTACCACTTATAAATATCTCCCCAGTCCCGCGATGGTGGACTAGTGGTGATGGTACACAACAAGCCATGTGTATGCTGCGGCAGACCGGCCTAAGCCGTGACGAAATACCACAGCCAGCAGTTAATGCTTTCTCACTGCCTGATTTCGATCCACTGTGTGCATTGAATGTTACAACCTTTCATAAGCGACTCGAACTCTGCGTAATTACCACTTATAAATATCTCCCCAGTCCCGCGATGGTGGACTAGTGGTGATGGTACACAACAAGCCATGTGTATGCTGCGGCAGACCGGCCTAAGCCGTGACGAAATACCACAGCCAGCAGTTAATGCTTTCTCACTGCCTGATTTCGATCCACTGTGTGCATTGAATGTTACAACCTTTCATAAGCGACTCGAACTCTGCGTAATTACCACTTATAAATATCTCCCCAGTCCCGCGATGGTGGACTAGTGGTGATGGTACACAACAAGCCATGTGTATGCTGCGGCAGACCGGCCTAAGCCGTGACGAAATACCACAGCCAGCAGTTAATGCTTTCTCACTGCCTGATTTCGATCCACTGTGTGCATTGAATGTTACAACCTTTCATAAGCGACTCGAACTCTGCGTAATTACCACTTATAAAATTCACCCCAGTCCCGCCACGGTGGTCTAGCTGATGGTGCACTATGTGGACCCAAAGGTCGCAAGGTCTAATCCCGGCCGCGGCGACCCCATTTTCAATGGAGTCGAAAATGCCTGAGGCCCGTGCACTTAGATTCAGGTGTAAATTCAAGAAACCCATGTGGTCGAAATTTCCGGAGCCCTCCACTATCGTGGTTCTGGAACGTTAATTGCCTGCAATTATTAACAGTAAAAAATATCTGAGCATTTCCGAAAGCCCTGTATCTCCTTCTCCGCCACTACATCTTTGACACGTCTCTCCCAGATAAAACCTCCCTGAGCCTTTGAATCTCCGTTTCAGCTCCTTGAAAACATCCAGTGCGGCATGTGTGAGTCAAAAGTATTCGAAGTTTCCTAATTTCTTATGTTTCTTCGGCACCGTGTAACGTCTTTTCCCACGTCGAGAAACATTGAGGTAATTGGTAGCGCCAGACGGACATTATCTTTCGACAACGAGCGTAGAACACACTTTATCGCTGTCAAAAACTCTACGAGGTCCTGTGCATGAAACGTGAAACAGTGAGTGGTGAACCATGACAAAGATGGAGAAGTGACAGAATGAAAGCGCTACTGTTCGGTAAAAACCTGTCTACTTGGCTTAGCTGCTCACTCAGGCATACATTTCTTCAGAAACCTTGTGCTTATGCGGATATAAAATAAGTATTTGAACCAACAAAGTGGCTAGGGTTCAAGGACATACTGCAAAAATATGCAAAGCTCTGTGACAAAGGGAATCGGCATATTTTATTCCTGTTGAGGCTATGCATGATGGACAGACTCGTAGAGTATACCTTACTGTACGACAGTAGTCACTGAAATGTCACGTCGGTAGGCAAATAAACATACCAGTGATCGATTGCTGACTGGACAAAAAAAAAGAAATATATATATATATATATATATATATATATATATATATATATATATATATATATATATATATATATATATATATATATATATATATATATATATATCGCAGCTTCGCAATAGTGGTGCCAAGCCTGAAGCAAGAGCGCAGCTGGGTGGCCCTTGCTCTTTCACTTTTTTTTTCTTTTCTCTCTCTTTCACTCTGTTTCCTGTATCGCTTATTTTGTATATGTTTCTTCGTTTCCTTACCATTTCTTTCTTTTACTACCTGTCGCTTTCTCTTTTCCCTGTTTCTATCTTCATTTCTTTTTCTTCCCTTTCTCTCTCTCTCTCTTGGCTTCTCTTTCTCTTTGCGAATCATTATATCTATCCTTTTTTTCTCTTTCTCTCTTGCTCGATTTCTTCTGTATCTTTCTCGTGTCTGTTGCTATGTCTTCCTTGTTCTTTCTGTGACTTTCTCCTTTTTTGTATGTTTCTTTTTTATCTCTTTATCTCTCTCTCTGCTTCGTTCCCTCTCTTGATTCGTTTGTCTGGCTCTCTGTTTTTTCTATCTCTTTCTAACTCTTTATATGTGTTTCTATGGCTCTCTGTCTTTTAAAATATTGATGCCCTTTATTTATCCGTATTTCTCTATTTCTCTCTCTTGCTATCGCTGTCATTCGCTCTCTCTCTTTCTTTCTATGTTGTATCTTTTTACTTCGATACCCCTCTTTCCTTCGCTTTTCACGTGTTCTTTCTCCTTTGACACTTGCACCTGCTGTAGACGGCAGTGGCGCTTTCCCAATTCCTGTGGCGCATACCCATTGCACGAGTTTTCTGTTGACACGGCAGCAACTGTGGTGAGCTACAACAGTTTCACTATGATAAAATAAGGCAGTGACATATGATCTGTCACATTATGAAAACTTTTAATATAGTAAAGAAAACAAAAGCCGAAATAGAATGCTAAAGTAATGACTCTATGTATGCTTGAATAAGGCATACGATGACAAAGTTATAATGTTAAAATTCAAAATTCAAAGGACGAAATAGACATGGCCGCTATTTTTACCACAACAATCCATTAGGTCGGAAGCGCTGATTCCTATGTCACGGTGTGTTTTAGAGGGACGTATTCCAGCTGAACTTCGGCCATGGCTCTCCGCATGGCTTCACAATGCACTGAACCTCGACTTAGATCGCGTCTATGGGAGAAGCTGTAGCCCGGACGAGCCTAGATCAATGTTTATTAAATGCGAAGCATTTCTTTGCGTACTGCAGGCACTTGTAGCGTTTCTATCCGCGTATCTATCTATCTATCTATCTAGCCGCCTACGTCTGGGTGATCTTGTGATTACCCCTTTAACTTGGGGTAGAGCAAAATTAGTATGTGAGAATAGGATGGTTTGACGAATATGACTCGCTGGTCGTGACATGAATAATGACAATCCCGTGGCGTACGTCGTCAAACTCTTTCGGGCAAACCCTGTGGCACATACCACGGGGCGGTTATGTGCCACAGGTAGGCGGGTATGTGCCACAGGTGATTGACAGTTTAGACTACGCAGGAACGGCGAGACAAACATTGGTACTTTTAACGCCAGAGCGTTAAAAAGCTGACGTCATCAGCAGCGTTGACCGGACGAATGCAAATAATAAATGTCAGGGTCCCAACAGGAATCGAACCCAAACCTTCTGCGTGGCAATCAAGCATTCTACCACAGGGACACGCCAGGTCTCGGAACTGCTTTTCGAATAGACCCTAATGTTCGTGAAACGTCAATTGTCGTTGCAGTTCTGACTATCCAATTTTATAAACATTACATATGTACTCCGATGATACAGCCGTCACGCCGGGTTAACATCAATTATAGTAGAGCGCCATCCACTGAAGTTGATATATGTTGCAGTGTCCAGGGCTACTCCTGGCGAGCACAAGCGCTACATATCAGTTTACCGCTTCTGGTGTTGCTACTGCCCATGTTGCTGTCGGCATCGTTACGCAACTGTAAACAACTTGTTATGCAAAACATATGCGACTATGGAACATATGTCTGTGCGTACAACATTTGTACATATCTTTAGCGTAATTTCGTAACGTTTCGCTCAATAAAACATTACAACACAGTCACCTTCCCTCCGCATGCTTCGCATATAACATCGATTCCCAAGGTACGTGGAATCTGCCGAATTTTTTACATTCTCTCCGTTGCCGCGCGCTTAGCGTGGAGGTCGCACAATTTCACGTGTCGGATACACGTCGAAGTAAGAACCAACCAGCAGAGTTCATTCCCCAAGTCATGCATTCTTCACCAAGCCGGCTTTGTGACAGTGTTTGCAGTCATCGAATAAAATATGCTTTTGTTATCTTGCGTACGCCTGACACCGCGCTTGTCAATTCATTTGTGAGCAAAAATATTTACTGCAGGTATGACCGTTATTTAACCGTTAAGGGTCACTTAACGTTAAGTTTACACTTAAATTTACATTTCTAACGTTAAAGGGTCATTCCACACCACCTGTCCCAACCATGGCGCTCGCCAAAAATCAATTTCAATACAAAAGGTCTCAGAAAATTACACACATATAGAGAATTAGGTTTACCGTGTTTTCCGATAATGTTTTGAGCGGGAAAATTTTTTTTGCGTACGTGACCACCATTTGAAATACACGAAATCGTGGAAAAGTAGTAAAGAACAAAAATACCCTATAAATCGACTGTTTCGCGCACTCTTTCCCCACTTGCTTTTGTGAGTTTTTCGAGCATCGGACTTTTATTATAGGACAGTTCCTTATGGTAGCTTTAACTTTTTCACTCCATAGCGCGGAGGCAAAATTGAGTAAATTATAGCGCTTCCGGGAATTTTTCCACAAAAGACGATTATTTATAAAATGCATAAATTGCTTCTATCAAACTCCACATAAAACTTGCTATTTCCGAATATTTTTGTGTTGCCTGCGTGCGGCGTACAGGTTATAAATTAAAATCCTAGAGTAGGCAAAAACGCCAAACCAGCGCAAAAGCGTGTACGATTGAGAATAATAGCAACTTTGTTCACAGAACGGCAGTCGTGTGCAGTATACGTCATCATTGAGTCTACAGCCGCTCGTGCAAGTCTGTTGTCCTCAGGAATTTGAGCAATGCCTTGGTTGCTTGAATTTTCGATGGCTGGAGAATATCTTTGACGTTATGTGCGTGCGTGTGTGTGTGCTCCTCCCCTTTCTCTTTTTCTTTACGCTTCTTTCAATCTCCCCCATCCCTTCCCCCTGTGCAGGGTAGCATACCGGTTATGCCAAACTGGTTAACATCCCTGCCTTTCCTCTCTCTTGTTTTCCTTCCTTCCTTGTTCACATAAACTTTAATCGAAGTAACTTTTCTCTTCGTGGCAGAAAACATTTTTTGCAGTTTAGTTTTATCATTCCATTATTTTGCTATGGGGGGCAATGCAAACCGATTTGTTGCATAAAAAGAGAGTGTTATATGGTACATGGTATTAACAACTTTTTGTTAGTACTTTATTTTGTGTACTACATATGGAGGTGATAATGAACAGAGGTAAAAATATAACAATGCGATTGGCTTGAGAAAATTACACACATTACACAAAAACGGCCAGGTTCCCCTCAAGCTGCTCAATGCAGCTTTTCTGCCTGGTTATTCTGCTACGTTGTTGCAAATTAGCTCAATTCATAAACAAATAGATTAAAAAATAGTGTGTTATGGACAGTTTGATAGTAGTAATTTATGCATTTGATCAATAATCGCCTTTTTGGAAAAATAAAACGCTACAATTTACTCAGTTTTGCCTACGCGCGAAGCAGTCAACAATTTAAAGCTACCGTAAGGAACTGACCTATAATAAAAGCACGGTGCTCGAAAAACACACACAAAAAAAAAAAACAAGTGGGGAAAGAATGCGCGAAATGGTCGTCTTATAGGGATTTTTTTTCGTACCTGGTTTTCCACGATTCCGTGAATTTCAATTGGTGGTCACATGCGCAAAAAAATTTTGCCACTCAGAATATTTTAGAACACTAAAACTAATGTCTATATTTGTGCAATTTCCTCAGATTTTTTTATAGAAATGGATTTTTGGCGAGCGCCACGGTTGGTACAGTTGGCGTGGAATTACCCTAAAAGAAAGTACTTTTGGGCTAGTTGATAGCTCATGTCGGCAAAACAATTTCAGCGCTAATCTGCTCACTCGCGTACACGCAAGCCATGACAAGCTCAAGCCTATCTCATAGTTGTGTAATACTTCGAAATCTGCATCAGTGGTTCTTCCTTCGCACGAATCTACGGATTTCCTATTTTCATACTCCAATACACAGTGAAATGTGAAGAACAAGGAGTAATAGACTGAAATAGGACTTCCTCTTGATAGCAAACGCTAAGCATTTATCATTACTGTTAGTAGCAGTTGTACAACAAGGAACTGCTACTTACAAAATAAGTAGGAACAAATAAGTTAATAATTGAGAATAGCGAGCCTAAACACAAAAATGAGTAAAATATGTAAAATTTCTTGAATTACTACATACAAGCAGGAGCCCAAATAGGTTTGATCCAAATCCAATGGTTACTGCACCAGGTTTACGTCCCCGCGTTTTCCTTTTCATCTATTTCTCTCTCTCTCTCATTAACGCCAAGCTCGAAGGCACACTGATGTTTTAGTTATGGTTCCTACACAATTTCCGATAGCACAGAATATTAATTCCATTTAGATGAGAATCAGCAAGAAATGCTTTAATGTTGTGTAAAATTATGGTTGACTTCGTAGCAAACAAACCTTGTATCAGGATTTTAGGGGAGGGAATGCATGTGCTTGACGTGCCCCCCTTCGCCCCCCCCCCCCCCCGCTGCTTGGCTAAGTCCAAATCTCACAATGAAAGCTTATTCACAGAAGCGACTCAGCCACCGATCCTCACCAACGTTGATTCATTCAACGGTGCTCTCATTGACCGGCTTCGTTAAAATGGGAATGGAACGCGAGATTCCCGCTGTCTATTCAGAATGTTTATTGGACAGTCTATGGTGAGTACAGCCAGGCTGTCGTAGGGAAGCGGGGATCTCACGATCATGCATCTCGTTGTTAAAACGTCACCAAATAAGCGCACCTATTACGGCTTCTAGAATTGTTCACAAGATAAAATGCTCAATAGCGAAACAAAGAAACCTTCCCAAAGTAGCATGCTGTCAAGAGCAGGCTTCTGTGTTTAAGATACAGAAATGTTCGTTTATGCGGTCAAACGAGAAAACAAGCGTGAAACGTATCTTGTTTCTCGCATGCACACGTTAAAACAACTAAATTTTTGCAAATTATCCAGCCCACTTCTACCGAAGGAGGACGCATGCGCGATAACACAAATTTACCCATTATTGGAGTAGCTGTGCCCAGTAGGCTTGCGCGACTGGCAATTATGAAGCTGCGGAGCACCCACGCAGGATTGCGCGCCGTCATTGTCGTGCAAAGCTCCGAGAAAATAAACGTTTCCACTCCGCTTCTATTACGCACGTCGTGCGCGAATCCGAAGCAAGAAACGTTTGCATTATACCTCTGCGATGCGTACCGAGAAGAAACCATTTTGAAGGAAATCAGTCGTAAGGACAGCAAGAACCGCATTGAACGAAGTGTTCATTGGGGCGTTTGGAAATTGAAAATTAGCATCACGAATTTCTCAATTCTACTTAAACTACCACAGAAAATATGATATACGCGGAATAATTGGTATTCAACTTCACAGTGCATGAAACTACCACAGAAAATATGATATACGCGGAATAGTTGGTATTCAACTTTACAGTGCACGAACGTGTTCTACGCAAAGATCGTCCTATGGTGCGCTAAGGAACACATGGTCGCCTATGTTCCTTGCAGGAGTAATGTTGTTTGTATGATCCCCATTCCTTGTGGTATGATGTATACAGGCCAGACCGGAAGGTATGTTAAAGTAAGCTTACACAGTATAACAACAATGTAAAAAATGAACGTGATGCATGGCTTGCGGTACATACTAAGACATGTGGCAGTATATCTGTTTTCAGCGCATGTACTGTTGTCTGATCTGGTAATGAGAAGTTGACGAGACAAATCATTGACGCTGAAAACATTGTTAGCTTAGGTGCCGAATGCGTCAGCACGCTGTCTGTCAACTTATCAAGCAATGAGCTTGCTTTTCTAAGAAGTTGATTGTTGTACATGCCTGGTGGCGCCTGTGCGGTGTATAAAAATTCTGTGCTCAAGGAAATAAACTTTTGTTGGCAGTTTGCGCTCTCTGTGTCGTCGCCTCTTCTTTTAGTCCCTCTCCTGTTCGCGCAATCAAACACTTAGGCCCATGGTTGTCTTGATAAGCTAAGAAGTCCGAAACGCTAAAGTATATTGAATGTGAAAAAACCATGTCATGGTGAACTTTGACCACCCTAGGTTCTTTCAAATGCACCTAAAGTTCAGTAGATGTGGGTTTTCGCATTTAGGCACCACCAAAATTTGGCTGCAAAAATCGAGAACCATACCAGCGGGCATCAGCTCAGCAGTGCGACAGAATAGCTGGTGGCCTACCACGGCTGGTAATTGAAGTTATTAGCCGCTAATCAAGGAGGCTTCACGTGTTCATTCGGCGGGCAGATAAACGCACATGTTCGCATCAATGTATTTGTAAACTATTCCAGAACGCTGAAACCTGAAGGAAAAAAGACCGATGCAGCCAAGCTTCTCAACAGCAGCTCGGTGAAAAAAATGCAGCCGCCCTCGACGTGCATCTCGAGATTAGTTTCGGAGTGGACACGCCTCTTACGTAAAATGAGTAGTCAAGGTGACATCCTACACGACAGTCAAGTGTTGTAAGATGAGAGAGGAAAGGGGGGGCTCTGCAAAAACCAGCAAAAATAAGTCGCAACTGGCTGTCACGCATACGCAACAACCAGACGAAAGTCGCCCGCTGGAGTATAAAAGCGAGTGGCCCACGAGAAGTGGTGAGGAGACATCCTTCATCGCATCAACGTCGCTCGGTGGACAGCAGCAGTGTTGGTACAAGATACCTCCCCGATCTCCGTAAACGTCGAAATGTCGGCCACGGTGAGAATTTTATGACGCTAATCATTTCGCTAAGCAGAATATTTAGCAAAATTCTACCGTTGTGCAGAATGAAAAAAATTTAATCAACAACAAGCGCGCAGTGTGGTCCGATAGCACCTTCAGTAATATTTAAGAGGTCTGATGCATATCATGCTATCAATTACGAGAAAAGTAAAACGTCTAAGGTGAGAGAAGGTGCGTGGTTTGTTGTCGTGTTGGAGTGGTGTGGACCGCAAGTCTTAATTAGAACGCAGTTATGCTGCATCACTACAAAATGAAAAAACGCAGCTACGCATTGTTTCCGGGTTCTATATGCTTTTTGTAAAGGTATATTTAATTCAGTGTTTAGTCAGCGGTAATTCATCAAGTTTTAATTGAAAGCGAGATATCCGCTTTTGCACAGTTATGGTGGGTGCTAAATAGATCGAGTAAACTGAATGATAATATTGTGGAACAAACTAAAACAAGCCACAAGGAACGCAACAAAGTAGGAAATAAAAGAATATCGTGAACGCTTATAAATGTTCCTTCTCAACAATCACAAAAAAACGCACAAAAATACGACACGCGCAAGCGACTTCGCCTCCTAAAAGGGAAAGGCGGACGGCATGAAGCGAACACATAAAACACGGAGTGAAGTAATGAAGCATTTCGGGGCCCTAACAAAAACAGTGAAATTCATGACGTAGGGCTCACTGCAAGAGCGGCAATTGTAAGAAGTAGTTTTGATACCTCGCAGTTTGATACCTTTTTACAAGCATATCTTGAGTAACAAAGGTATCGTTTAGTTTCCCTTTTAAAGTGAGTACCATTAATTAAGGAAAGAAGTGTAAATTTAAGGGCTCGTTTGGTTTGTTAACACAATATTAATGAGAACTTGGCCTCATTGTCTGTTCTCTTGTCATTATTATACCATTAATTAAGGAACTAACTGCCTACGGATACAATACTGAACAGTAGTTTAGCTGTGTACCCACAGGGAGGACAGTCCAAAGCATGGTTTGAATTATTGTGCTCGTGCTCTCTATGCAATAAACATTTCTTGCGGCATTTCAGGTGCAACTACTGCTCGTCTACTTCGTTGTTCAAGCCCATGGTCTAGTCCACCACCAGCAGCCCATACAAGCCGGTTACCAGGGTGCTGGCTTCGGTGGCTACCCTACTGCCGGGACACCTTACAGAGGATACGATGCCTACGCCTCTGTGGGTACCAACTACGCTCTCTTTGCAGTTTTAATGTGGCACATTTGTAAGAGCTAGGGGTGTGTCTAATCGCTTGTGATGACAATACTGACAATGCATATTCTTGTTACAAACTCTATAACAAATTAATCCAGTCATCCGTTTCTGTTAATCAGCCTTAAAAAACATTGATCATACTTTGATTGTATACCCGCTAGCCTTTTATCATTTTTTTCGTGAGCCTGAAACCTAGCTAATACTATAAATGAACATGAGAACTGATGCCTCGGAAATGTCGAAAACTTTTGCTGACAGTGTAGTTATGAATTTAGTGAATAATGTTTTAGTTTCTGTCCATAATTCAGCCATTGACAGTTCATTTCTGAGGGACTTTCTGGCTGCAAACCATGTCTTCCAACGCTCTTCTTGTGACTCGCTTGAAATGCGAACACAAACGCGCTTCTTGCATACTTCATTTCATCTCACTCATTTTACCCTTAATCTCAAAACGCCTTATAGAGCGGAGTGTAGTACATAGAATAAAGAACTATAACAAAAATAACCTCGAAATAATAATGGTTCCAATACATCTGAAGATACAATGTCGGGCTAATACAACTGCATGCAAATGTCGGTACGGTAAGAAATACAGAACAAACAATGTAGAATATATATATATATATATATATATATATATATATATATATATATATATATATATATATATATATATATATATATATCCTCCTAACCTCACTGAGCCCTATTATATCCCATTTAACACCCTCTAATTCCTCGAATAGTACAGCTAGACTCGCCTCACTAGATAAAGTTCTGGCGTTAAACGTAGCCAAGTTCAGATTTCAATGGCGGCCTGTCCGGACCCAGAGATTCTTAGCACCCTCCGCTGCGTCGCAGGTCTGACCGCCGCCTTGGTCAGTTGCTTCGCAGCCGCTGGGGACTAAGGGCCGAGGGTTAATTGGTGTATTCATGTGGGAGGTAGTGGCCAAGTACTGCACCAGGGTGGCCAATCCTGCTCTGGTGAGGGAGTGCATTGCTGGCTGTGGTCGCCAGTGAGGCTGCACCCCAGGCCTTTCTACACAATTCCATCATCACGCGGATTTTTTTTAATCCGGTTGGGAATTGTCCGGCACCGGGATTCGAACCACGGACCTCTTGCATGCGAGGCTGATGCTCTAACCACTACGCCATCGCTGCACCTGAGGCTTATACAGTGCTGAAGAACGGACACGTACTATGCTATCGTGGCTTAGCTGACAGAAGAGAACTAGGGGTGGGGTTCCTTATTCATAAAAATATAGCTGGTAATATAGAGGAATACTATAGCATTAATGAGAGGGTGGTATGTATCGTAATTAAGTTTAATAAGAGGTACAAGATGAAGGTGGTACAGGCCTACGCGCCTACATCAAGCCATGATGATCAACTGGTTGAAAGCTTCTACGAAGACGTAGAATCAGCAATGAGTAAGGTAAAGACACAGTATACTGCACTGATGGGCGACTTTAATGCAAAGGTAGGCAAGAAGCAGGCTGGAGATCATGCAGTTGGGGTGGAATATGGCATCGGCTCTAGAAACGCCAGAGGGGGAGTTACTAGTAGAATTCGCAGAACGCAATAATTTACGGATCTTGAATACCTTCTACAGAAAACGGGCTACTCGTAAGTGGACGTGGAGGAGTCCTAATGGCGAAACTAAAAATGAAATAGACTTCATAATGTGTGCACACCCGGGCATTGTACAGGATGTGGAAGTAGTTAACAAGATCCGATGCAGTGACCACAGAATGGTAAGACCTAGAATTCACCTAGACTTGAGGAAAGAACGGCAGAAACTGATACGCAAGAAGCCGATTAATGAACTAGCTCTGAGAGGGAAAGTACAGGAATTCAGAGTTTCACTTCAGAATAGGTACGCGGCTTTAACCGAGGAAACCGACCTTAGTGTTGACGCAATGAATGATAATCTGACTAGTATCATTAAGGAGTGTGCAGTGGAAGTGGGGGTACAGTCGTTAGACAGGACACTGGTAAGCTATCCCAAGAGACGAAAAACCTCATTAAGAAACGTCAAACCATGAAAGCCTCCAATGCAACAGACAAAATAGAGCTGGCGGAGCTTTCCAAGTTAATCAATAGGCGTAAAGTAGCCGACATAAGAAAGTATAATATGGAGAGAATTGAGCATGCTCTAACGAACGGAAGAAGCCTCAAAGCTACGAAGACAAAACTGTGCATAGGCAAAAATCAGATGTATGCATTAAGGGACAAGGAAGGCAAGGTCACAACCAATATGGATAGAATAGTTGAGGTAGCGGAAGAGTTCTACAGAGATCTGTACAGCAGCCGAGACAGTCAGGATGATAACGTAAGAAGCAATAATAGCCCAGAGGAATCTGACATCCCACCAGTATTGACCGGAGAAGTAAAGAAAGCCCTAAAGGGAATGCAGAGAGGCAAAGCGGCTGGTGAGGCTCAGGTAACATCAGACCTGTTGAAAGACGGTGGAGAGATTATGTTAGAAAAACTGGCCACCCTGTATACGAAGTGTCTCTCGACAGGGAGGATACCAGATTCTTGGAAGAATGCCAACATCATCTTGATCCATAAGAAAGGGGACGTCAAGGACCTGAAAAATTACAGGCCCATCAGCTTACTGTCCGTTGTCTACAAGCTATTTACAAAAGTAATTGCTAACAGAATTAATACAACATTAGAGTTCAATCAACCAAAGGACCAGGCAGGATTTCGTACAGGCTTCTCAACAACAGACCATATTCATACTATCAATTAGGTGATAGAGAAATGCGCGGAATACAACCAACCCCTATACATAGCCTTCATAGATTACGAGAAGGCATTTGATTCGGTGGAGACATCAGCAGTCATGCAGGCACTGCGGAATCAGGGCATCGACGAAGCCTATATAAACATAATGGAAGAAATCTACAGCGGATCCACAGCCACGATAGTCCTCCATAAAGAAAGCGACAGAATCCCAATAAAGAAGGGCGTACGACAGGGAGACACGATCTCTCCAATGCTCTTCACCGCGTGTTTACAGGAGGTTTTCAGGGCCCTAGATTGGGAAGAGTTAGGGATAAGAGTTAATGGAGAGTATCTCAGTAACCTGCGATTCGCTGATGACATTGCATTGATGAGTAACGCGGGAGACGAATTACAGCTTATGATTACTGAACTGGATACGGAAAGTAGAAGAGTAGGTCTGAAAATTAATATGCATAAAACTAAAGTAATGTGGAACAATCTTGGCAGAGAACAGCGCTTTGTGATAAGTGGCGAGACACTGGAAGTTGTAAAGGAGTACGTCTACTTAGGACAGGTAGTAACCGCGGAGCCGAACCATGAGAGTGAAATAACTAGAAGAATAAGGATGGGGCTCATTCGGCAAGCATTATCAAATCATGAATGGTAGTCTACCACTATCCCTCAAGAGGAATGTATATAACAGCTGCATCTTACCGGTACTTACCTACGGAGCAGAAACCTGGAGACTTACAAAGAGGGTTCAACTTAAACTGAGGACGACGCAGCGAGCGATGGAAAGGAAAATGATAGGTGTAACCTTAAGAGACAGGAAGAGAGCAGAGTGGGTCAGGGAACGAGCGGGGGGTTAAGGATATCATAGTTGATATCAAGAAGAAGAAATGGATATGGGCCGGGCACGTAGCACGTCGACAGGATAACCGCTGGTCATTAAGGGTAACTGACTGGATTCCAAGAAATGGCAAACGCGTGAGGGGGGCGACAGAAAATTAGGTGAGTAGATGAGATTAAGAAGTTTGCAGGTATAACGTGGCAGCAGAAAGCACATGTGCACATGACCGGGTTGATTGGCGAAACATGGGAGAGGCCTTTGCCCTGCAGTGGGCGTAGACAGGCTGATGATGATGATATATATATGTATGTGTGTGTGTGTGTGTGTGCTAATATTTAAATATGTACGCGCAAGAACACAGATGTATTTGCGCAAAGCCATCTGTTTATTCTTCAGCGAGGTGCTGAAGTTATTGTTCTGGCTCAGTAGTCGTCTGCTTGACGGGCAACGGAGATGACACTGTCCGCGAGAATCGTTGCGCCCGCCAGTTGGGAAGTGCGAGCAGTGATTCTATTTTCGCTGGCAAAGGGTCATGACCTTCTCAAATTCATGGGGAGTTGTGCCTAGTTTATGAACCTACACTGATCAGTGAAGGAAAGGTCAGAAAATGGTGCCGATACTTGACAAATGGCCGCACGATTCGCACGGCGAAGAGCGGAGTGGCAGGCTCAGCATCAAGGCCAATGAAAGTGTTCCACAAATGGACCGGGAATGGCGATTAGATCAACGACTGACTGTTTGTAGTTCGTCGGATAGATTTCCTTTTGTTGACCGCTCTACTACAGGTTACACGAATGTAACTGAAAAGCTCGGAATTCAAAATTCAAGAAGTGTGTGCAAGCAGGCTACCAAAAATGCGTATTGACCAACTCAAACAGCTAAAAATTCCCAGGCGGCGAACTTCTATCCAGATGGTGTAAAGAAACTGGTGCAGTGGTACAAAAAGTCCTTAGAAGTGCACAGTAGTGGTGTAGGAACGTGAACTAGGGTTGTACTAAACGAAACCTGCCAAGAGAAAGTTTTACTAACGAATATTTCTGTTTGGGGGGGACCAAACGCCCTTACATTTTTGAATGGTCCTCGCCTGTATGTATATATATATATATATATATATATATATATATATATATATATATATATATATATATATATATATATATATATATATATATATATATACGGGAAACAGGCATACGCGTCTAAAAAGCTGTTTATTTGTCGACGTTGCGATAGGAGACCTATCTTCATGCTGGTGATCTTGATGAAGATCGGTCTCCGATCGACACATCGACAAATAAACAGTTTTTTAGAAGCGTATACCTTTTTCCTATTTCTTTCATGGCAACCAACGACAGAGTCTTCATAAGAATATATATATATATATATATATGTACATACTTCCCGTGTCATCGAGTAAGTATTTGTGTGGCGGAAGAAAACAAGTCATGATATGTAATGGAAACGATACCGGAGGGAAGATGGTTGCAATCGTTGGACGTGCGTGGGGAAAAAATTATGGAAAGTCCTAGTATGGCAGCTAATAACGTGTTCGTCATTATGATGACCTAAACGAGCTGGGCGATAAGATGGAGTCGTAACCAACTGAGCTTTCGAAACTGGATGATTGAATATCTTACGAAAAAGTATGAGACGAGATTCTTTGCGACGTGATTCAATTGACTGCAAGGAAAGGGCGATTTTCATTGACATGACACTGCCAGTGCGGTCGTAGTTAGATAATACAGAGCGTGCTGCGTTATTCTGCACCATTTAAAGGACGTGCAATTGAAAAGGGTCCCAAATGGAGCAATAATATTCCAGTTTTGGACGTACTAGTGTTCTATACAATGTTAGTTTCACGGCTTGAGGGACACGACATACGTTGCGTCGTAGGTACCCTAGCTTACGGTTGCTAATTTTAATAACATGGGATGTTATAAAGGAAAGAAGCCTAATTTACGTGCCCGTTTTATTTGTTAGACACAATAATCATGAGAACTAACAGAAAATACATTTGCATTACAATTACTTCTAGTAACATCTCCTACACTTTCCTTGGCATCATTGTATGTTAGTTCACATTAATAGGATGTTATAGGGATATGCTATGCGAATCCCCAGTATTTATGCGAACTAACAGGATCTGCAGTAGCATTGTTTTAGGTGTTGCCAGCAAGAAGTACTGTAGATTGTTAAAGGCATTAAATATTACAATTGTAAGTGTTTAGGTCTATGTGCCAAGTTCTGCACCAGCTAGCAATATCAGTAATCTCAGTTTGCAAAGAACTAGCCTCGAAGTTACTTGAAATTTCATGGTAAACAACGCAGCCGTCGTCGAAAAAGTGAACCAAAGAGGTTACAACATGGCGTAAACCATTACTATAAGTAAGAAAAAGCAAGGGTTTCCAGCAAGTTTCATACGCGAGCAGAATAAGAAAGTAACCCACAGGACAATGCTGGTCCTATGCGTTATGTCCTTCTTGTGCTCGCGGTTGAAACTTGTTGGAAACCTTCAGTACACATCCTGCACCAACTGGCCCAAAAGCCACACTGCTGAAAATAAGGGACACATGAAACAGCCCTTTAAGTATATATTTTACCAGGCTGAGCAAGAGCTTACAGGTATGAACTTTTTGGGAACAAAGGTTCGAGTAAGTTTGCAGACTTTGTCAACAAACAGATGTCAGTTTTCCTGCACGGTTATAACATCAAAGTTATACAGCTAAGCGTCATAAAAGGGGGAGAGTTCGTGGTTGATTGCATCAAAGTTTGCGGCGTCGTAGTCGTAGATTAGCTCGCGTTTCTTAGGAGCAGTTGATGCGCTGTTATGTATGTAAAACTGCAGCAAACGGTGACCGCTGAGACAAGGAAGTGAATTTAATTAATAAATATTCTCGAGCATTGTTCTAAGAATCAAGTCGATATTCTGCAATGAGGAACTCGTAACGCGAGTTCGGTAATTCACCATATGCGTAAAATTAACAAGGTCGCAGGTATCAAGAAAGTATTAGCTCTTCGAAGAAAATGGTAGTACTTCCGGTAACGATGACGTCCACATTATGGAAGGGTAGTTGAAGTCGCCTAGAATAGTTAGAGGGTGAGAGATACCGCATTATAATTGCATGAAAGTTATCGTGAAACTCCTGGGGCGGTAGCAGGCAATGACTTGGCAAAATTGTGCGGTATCTGGCGCGCTGTTCTCGTAGCCTAACAGTATTCCTCCGATACTGAGACGTTGCGGCTTCTCAACCTAGATCGACGCGCCAGCACAAGCTCTTTTGTTTTAAGGCTGTTTTCAAACGTCACCACGAACATGATCACATTTGAATGCAAGCTGATATAAGTTTGCCGTCTTTGGGTGCTACACGGCACACGCGTTCTGCCAAACCCCAACCAAACATCTTAATCTAGATAACGCTTCCTTACGAATTCAGACAGCAAAAAAATTGGACAATGGCGGGACATTGAGTACAACACCGCTCAATGGCGGCATTGCTGAGTAAATAAAAAAAACTTCCCCATCTCCCGCTAAAGGGAACCATGTGTAGATGCGAAGCAGTGGGGAGATAATCAGCTTGAGCGGGAGGACCGTCGCCGCTCTCATTTCACGGCAGCGGTCCGGGCGCTCATCGCGGCGCTGCACAGGAGAGAGAATGAGGCGCGCGCGCTTCGTCAGTTTTATACCGCGGAACTACCATGGCGCCCCCCAGCGGAGTACGCAGCTGTCACACCACCTGTCGTGCGCGCCGCTCCGTAGAGGATTCCTTGAGGACAGGCCGGGGGGGGGGGGGGGCGTAGGAGAGGGGGGAGGTGACGTGCATGCGCTGAGGGAGTGTGGGACGCGGGAGCCGCTCCGTAGAGTAGAGGATTCCAAGAGGAGAGAGGGGGGAAGGGACGCGCATGCGCTGTGGGACGCCGGAGCCGCTCCGTAGAGTAGAGGATTCCCAGAGGAGAGAGGGGGGAGGGGACGCGCATGCACTGTGGGTATGTGGGACCCGGCCTCCGCTCCGTAGAGTAGATGATTCCTAGAGTAGAGAATAGGGATGAGCGTAGGAGAGGATAGGGGAGGGGACGCGCATGCGCTGTGGTGGTGTGGGACGCGGGAAGGAGGGACGGACTAAGCCCTCTCCAAACACATGCAAGCAAGATCAAGGAATGGGGTCAACCTGGGCGACAGACACCACCTGCCTAGCCACTGTTAAGCAGCCTCTCTGTGCTCTCGGCCATGACTCTGATGACTGTGATAGTGGTTGACGGCCTTCATATTACTACAGTGTTCTGGTTCGCATAATGGGTGCTTCCCTACTTCGTGAAAGTGGCCGGACGCGGGACGCGGGACGGGGGGACGGCGGACGGGGGGACGCGGGGGGGGACGGACAGAGCCCCAAGTATAAGATGCTTCGCATCTGAAAAGTCAAACTGCAAAAATGCTCCTGCTTCTCTGGCATGCAATGTTCCCGAACGACCAGTCCCTCACTCTACGACCCCAAGTGCACTGTGGTGCTTAAAAGATTATAATCCTACGCGACGCTCGCGCTGATCCTATCGGGAACAAAGAAGGATACAATTTCCAGCTTGGAAATTGGTAGAGCCTCTCGGGTTCAGAACTTTGGGAACTGCCGGGCTTGGTGCATACACTCTACCTCTTGAGAACGACGTTCATCAGGTTTGGCAACATGCCGGCGCTCGCCGTATTGCCTTTACTCCTCCTTTCGCCGATGCTGGCATTCACGTCGCTCCTCGACAGTGCAACGTGCACTAGCCAAACCACTCGACAACACTTAAAAAACTGAACTGGGTTTCTAGGCTGGTTGTTCTTATATATATAGAAAGATAATCACGTCACTTTACTCGTTCCACGTGGCGATTGTGAGTATGGTGTTTATATCATTGCACGTTCACAGAAAAATGGAGGAACAGATATTTCATCTTTGCTCTACGCTGTCCCCTCAGCCGACCGCTTTCAGCTGCAACAGTGTGTACCCGATTGATCCGAATTCTGGAGCTACTGTTCCACAAAGAGCCATCAATAAGTGAAGTTTATACGTGATCATAGCTTTTTGCGGCCACAATTCGATTTTGTAAGTAAATATACATGACATGTTAAAAAAGGCCCCACCCTTATTTCTTCCAGCCAACTCAACCGTACAGTTTCGGCTACGATAATGTGGACGTGTACGGTAACCGACAGTTCCGCAGCGAGCAGGGCGACTCAAACAACATCAAGACGGGCTCGTACGGCTACCGAGACGTGAATGGCCTCTACCGGCGCGTCAACTATGTGGCAGATGCGAACGGCTTCCGTGCCACCGTGGACACCAACGAGCCGGGCACCGCACCTGGGGCCAGTGCCGACGCTGTCTTCAACGCTGCACCAGTCGTTCCACCGGTTCCTTCAGGAGCTGGACTGGGAGGTTCACCTACCCCTTATGCGACCGGGGCTGCGACACCTTACAACGCTGGTGGCTACAGCGGCTACGGAAGATACGGATACAACCCTTACGCAGGTGCTGCTGGAGCTTCCGGATATGCTCCGTACGGACGTATCGGATACGCTGCTGGCGGCCCAGCACTCGGCAGACAAGCTTATGGTGGTAGGGCTCCCTACGGCTACGGCGCAGCCGGTTTTGGTGGAGGCTATGTGCCGGCTGCTTATGGTGCACCCGCTGGATACGGAGGTTTGCCTTCCGCCCATCACGGCTACCGCCGCCGTCGTTAATGACGCGGTGTGGAGAAGCATATGTGAATCAGAGAAGATGTATTTTTTAATAAAAGGAACAAAGATGAATAAATAGCCTGTCTTGATATGAAAAAACAAAGGTTATAAATATGTGTAGTATTTCAATGTCAAATGTATGATTGGTGTTCAGTGTAAAAAAATTCATGATTACCCTAAGCAAGACAATGTCTGATTTTTTAAAAAAACAGACGAGCACAAGCAAATGTTTAATGCTGTTTAAAACGTAACCTTCAATTGAATGATAAAGAAAGAATTCCTCCCCCTAGAACGGCGCCTAAAATCCCCTTAGTTGCGCGCGCGACGTCACATGCGTGCTTCCACGAAATTGGGGGGTATGGTAAACAATACAAACGCGGCATACACGTCGTTGCCTTAGGGAGGAGGGCACTGCGGATACGCCACGTGAGTAACAAGAATATATGCTCAGGTTGCCTGCAACAAAAAAGTTTTCTGAGATTTTACTTTTGTCTAACGTATACGGCGTTTGTGGCTGCCGTCCTTAACGCTCTAACGTTTATGGACTTCCTAGTTTATAACGCCAACCTACCCCTCGGTTAGTCGTTTGCGAAGACCACGCGAGATACCGTAAGCACATGTTTGAGCTTGAGTTTATTCCACCACGTGGCAGTACATAAGAGCATAGTATAAATATGATTTGGTGTGAAGAGAAAGAAAGCTGCATCTGACGGCTTGACTTGCCCCTTTAATAAAATAAACCTGCAGATTCCACGCATTGTGGGAATCAATGCAATGCGAAGCAGAGAGCAAGGAGCAAATTACGCTGTACATAACGTGATTGTCACTCTTAAAAAGTTAGGATCAGTCGTTAATGTTCGTCATACAGATACGTCACGCAATACCTATTTTGGTGTATATCAAGCCAGCGAAACGGCCGTGAGCGCGCCATGAGCGCAGCATGCAAGTCATGCTGTACAGGACATACCATGATTTTCATATTACCACTTGTCATTTATGTTCGTCATAGGGTCACGTCGCGCAATACCAAATTTAGTGTATATAAAGCTAGCGAAACGGCCATGAGCGCACCATGACCGTGGCAAGAAAATCATGTATATGACATGACAAAGATGTCAGGATATTCATTTTACCATCGGCCATTAATGTTCGTCATACAGACACCTCCCGCAATACCAACTTTAGTGTATATCAAGCTAGCGAACTGGCCGAAAGCGCACATGAGCATGGTATGCAAGTCATGCTGACGTGGCATGACTGTCATAATTTTCACATTACGACCTGCTATTTATGTTCGTCATACAGTCACATCGCGCGATACCATATTTGGTGTATATCAGGCAAGCGAAACGGCCGTGATCTTACCTTGAGCGTTGCATGTATATCAGGCTGTACATGACATCGATGTCATGATTTCTATTTTACCAGTTGTCATTTAGGTTCGCCATACAATGATATCGTGTCATGGCAGTTTTGTTGTATATAACGCTAGCGAACCGGACGTGTGCGCACCATGACCGTGGCATCTAAATTATGCTGTACATGAAATGCGTGTCATGATTGTCATGTTACCAGCGGTAATTAATGTTCGTTATACAGTCATGTCACCCAATACGAAATCTGGTACATGTCAAGCTAGCGAAACAGCCACAAACGCACCATTAGCATGGCACATATGTCATGGTATACATGACATTTGCGGCATGATTTTCATATTACCAGATGTTATTTATGTTACAGGCAGTTTGGTATATATTAAAATAACGAAATTGCCGTTAGAGCATAACGGCCATGACATGTAACTCATGCCGTTCATGACAAGTAAGTCATGATTTTCATGATATGACCAGCCATTTACGTTCTTCATACAGTCATGTTTAACCATACCAATTTTGATATAAATCCCGTTAACAGTATCGTCCGGAGAATACAAAGTCGTAGGTGGCTAGATAAATAGATAGATACGCTCAAAGTTGCCGATGTTCACTAACAAATGCTGCGCATTTAAAATTAAATAAATGAATAAATGAAAAATTACAGGCAGCAGTAAGCGACAATACCGAAAGAGAAACATGCTTGCGGCCCATTACAGCCAATAATGAAATACCACCCTGAAGTACATCAAAAATTCATATCAACGCAATGAATGAATAAATGAACCAATTTACCACAACAAAAATCACCCAACATTCATGAACAACCTAATCACCACTTACGATGTAACATATCAGCTATAGACAATGTACGCAAACCTTCAATTGTTAACTTGCACTTCTTCATTGTACTTGGAAAACGGTAATGCAATGTTTGGAACCCATAAATAGTATACTAGGACATGCTACATGCCAAGTCACTGTATAACGAGTCAGGCTATTGGCAAGAATTCGTTGAAACTGACTTTACCAAAACCCGCCTTCCGCACACACCAAGCATTGTGTGTGCTGCGGCAGACCGGCCTAAGCAGTGAAAAATTTCCACCGTCAGCAGTTCATGCTTTCTCACTGCCTGATTTCAATCCCACTGTGTGCATTGAATACTGCGACCTTCTTTCATATGCGACTTGCACTCTGCGTAATTACCATTTATAAAAGTTACCTCAGACGCGCCGTGGTGGTCTAGTGCTTATGGTGTTCTATGCTGACCCGAAGGTCGCGAGGTCCAATCCCGGCCGCGACGTCCACATTTTCAATGGAGTCGAAAATGCTTGAGGCCCGGTGCACTTAGAATCAGGTGTACGTTTAAGAACCCTATGCGGTTGAAAATTCCGGAGCCCTCCACTATCGTGGTTTCAGAAAGTTAATTGCCAACAATTATTATTATTAAAAATTATCTGAGCATTTTTCCGAGCCCTTTATCTCCATTCTTGATATGACATCTGTTACATGTCGCTCCCAGATAAAGTCTTCCCCCAAGGTTGAATCTGAATTTCAGCTCTTTGAAAACATTTGGTGCCGTGCGTCTGAGCCAAAAGTACTCCAAGTTGACTAATTTCTGATGTTGTGTCGGTACCTTGCTAGAATACTTTCCCACGTCGAGAAAAACAAAGCTGATTGGTGGTACCAGACGGATCTTATCTTTCGAAAACGAGCGTGAACCACAATCTAGAACAGTCAAAAAGCTCAACAAGGTCTTGTTCATGAAACATTAGACCGTGAGCGGTGAGCCATGACAAAAGTGGAGAAGTGACAGAATGAGTGCGCCACTGTTGAGTAAAAACATTTCTACTTTGCCTAGCTGTTCACTACACTCAATGCATGGGGCTAGCTGGGTCCGAGAATATTCTGCCGATTATGCACCTGTTTTCTCGAGGAGAACATCGCTCAAAAAGTCATTGGCTCGCCGCAAGCGCGAAGCAATGAATGCGATAACAACAAATGGCAATGTCACTCGAAAAGCGGCAAGCAGCTAGAAACGTGCAGTGGGGCGCTCAAACCCGGACGCAGGAAAGAAAACAGACAGGACGAGAGCGAAATAATAACGTTCACAGCGCGACACTTAAAGCACCCCGCTCAATCACAAAGCAGGACGCACCAAGCGAACGCACGGATACGTACAGGACGAGCAGGAAATAACAACCGTCACAGTTAGGAAAAAAAATTGGCAGCCGATCCGCGAAGTGAATGCTGATAATCGAGCGAAGCTCCATGACGAAATGATAAACGATATAAAGAATGCTTATGAAATGCATCTGTCCATCCGTCCGTGCGTCCGTGGATGGACGAACGGATGCATGGACGGACGGTCAGACGGACCGATGCACGGACGGGCGGACGTACGCACGGACGGACAGACAGAAAGGTGCGCGGACAGAGTACAGTCTATTTTAAACCTATATGCGCTCTATGAACGCTATATATACGGTATATGTAACACCTGCAGTAGAGCACCGAGTCAGGCTAGTTGGTTTAAATTCATAATGAGGACTAAAACTGCGCTAAAAACACAAAGACGAGGAAAACAGGACTCGCGCAGACTCACAAATGAACGTTTAATGTTTAAAGGATGACATATATACAGTGAACCTCTGATGAAGTCCTGATTATGAATAACACCTGTGTTTCGGTCCGGCGGGGAGCTACGACGACGGCGACAACGGACATGGTGCGAGAATAAGGAGCTTCACCCCTAAAAAAGCGTAAATTGAAGGGATCGTTTTAGTGCGATAGCAATTATATGGACCGTCTCGGTGGATTTTTGCCGTCACCATCGCCGTCACGTCCCGGATATGTATATATATATATATATATATATATATATATATAGAGAGAGAGAGAGAGAGAGAGAGGAAGGAATTGTAGACTTAAGGGCTCGTTTGCTTTGTTAAACACAGTATTAATGAGAACTAACAGACAAAGATGCCAAAGAAAGTATAGGGGAAGCTATTGGAAGTAATTGTAATGTAAATGTGAAGAAAGAAAAGTGGACGAAAAGATAACTTGCCACCGGCAGGGACCGAACCTGCGACCTTCGAATAACGCGTCCGATGCTCTACCACTGAGCTACGGTGGCGGTCATCCCCCCCCGTCCACTTTATAGGGCATATATGTGTACTTAAACGTGGGAGCGTCAGTCAGCGCCGCCTATTGCCTTTACGGCGAGTGTGGAACACTCTTTTTTGCCTGTAGGCATCACGTAGTATGTAATCTTATTACGAGCGGGCAGCTGACTAATAATCCCTCGCATACCACCTGAAGGCATCAAGTCTGCCAGAACGAGACCCTCGTTATAAATGAAGGAAGGAATCGTAAACTTAAGGGCTCGTTTGCTTTGTTAAACACAGTATTAATGAGAACTAACAGACAAAGATGCCAAGGAAAGTATAGGGGAAGCTATTGGAAGTAATTGTAATGTAAATGTGAAGAAAGAAAAAGTGGACGAAAAGATGACTTGCCACCGGCAGGGACCGAACCTGCGACCTTCGAATAACGCGTCCGATGCTCTACCACTGAGCTACGGTGGCGGTCATCCCCCGTCCACTTTATAGGGCATATATGTGTACTTAAACGTGGGAGCGTCAGTCAGCGCCGCCTGTTGCCTTTACGGCGAGTGTGGAACACTCTTTTTTGCCTGTAGGCGTCACGTACTACAGGCAAAAAAGAGTGTTCCACATTCGCCGTAAAGGCAACAGGCGGCGCTGACTGACGCTTTCACGTTTAAGTACACATATATGCCCTATAAAGAGGACGGGGAGATGACCGGCACCGTAGCTCAGTGGTAGAACATCGGACGCGTTATTCGAAGGTCGCAGGTTCGGTCCCCTGCCGGTGGCAAGTTATCTTTTCGTCCACTTTTCTTTCTTCACATTTACATTACAATAACTTCCAATAGCTTCCCCTATACTTTCCTTGGCATCTTTGTCTGTTAGTTCTCATTAATACTGTGTTTATATATATATATATATATATATATAATGCTGAAAGAAAAAATAATTCAGATGAAAAATTTCAGAAGCACCCGAGAAAGGATGCGAACCAGTGACCCCTCATTCCGCAGCGCGCTGCGTTAGGCCACTCAACCACGAGCCATTGATGTCTCGGCGTTAAAACGGCGAGCTATTTATATACACCATTTACCCCTGGTGGCGCGCAGATCTCGGTGGAGCTTGAGCGCGTTTTCTATCCCGCAACGCTCCTACATTTTCTTTCAACTCGAAAACTACCGTTGAGACGCGCGAGATAAAGTGGCCCCTTTCTGTACCCACTCGTGATGTGGAACGGAAAGAAAAGCCCCCCACCTCCCCGAAGGGAATCGTGAGGAAATGCGAATGCATTTCGCGCGCGCTTCACTCCATTTATATATGGTGGTTGTGGTTTGAAGAAGGAAAAGGCGCCTAATTTCTGCAGCCCGGTCGGGAGCACGGCGCAGCGCCTTTTTTTTTTGCTTTTTCTTGTTTTTTTTATTTTTTTTATTTATTTTTTTTAATTTTTTTTTCATATATAGCTCCGCTGAGCTCCGCCGCAGACCGCTTTTAGTTAACGCGCACGCTGCGAATTTTTATTGTTCAACAACGCACAGGAGAAATTTCCCACCGGCACCACCTTGGAGGTCAAGATTCATTGCCATATATACGGGGTGGCCAGTGAACGGTTGTGCAGCGCGAGCAATCGGTTTTTTCAACCAAGAAACTCGCTAGCAGACGCTGCCTGTGTCGGCGTCGCCAGGCGAGAGAGGGAGAGGGGGGGAGCGTAGGAGAGGAGAGAGAGGTGGGGTGCGCATGCGCAGTGGGAGTGTGGACGCTGCGGGCAGAGATGCCTAGAGAAGAGAGGGGGGAGCGTAGGAGAGAAGAAGAGAGGTGGGACGCGCATGCGCAGTGGGAGTGTGGACGGCGCGGGCAGGGATGCCTAGAGGAGAGAGGGGGGAGCGTAGCAGGGGGAGAGAGGAGGGGAGGCGCATGCGCAGTGAGGGTGTGGTTGCCGCGGGGAGGGATGCCTAGGGGGGAGAGAGAGGGAGAGAGGAGGTTTTTTATCTTTATTTTTTTTTTGAAAGGGTTTGCGCATGCGCAGTAAGGGCGGTCACGCCGTACACCACCACCACCGGATTAAGCTTCGCCATAAGATGCTTCACATCTAACACCTGCCGGCGCGCACACCTCCTCAACCTATCCTCCTCCTCCTCCTCCGCGGACAACGCCAACGCCGGATGCCTGACATAGCCCGACTATGAAATGCATTCGCATTTAAAAGAGCGGGAACACTTTGGGTCAGACGCCACCGCGTTGCAGGAGACGCAGAGGGGTGACTCCACACACCGCAGTTTAAAAGGCAAAGAAAGATCTAAGAGCATCGTGTTCTGCATTGTCGGCACTTGCAGCGCGTTGCTCAAACACAAAGACGTTACAATTGTGACAGTTGTTAGTTTACGTTTGTCCTGTTTATACCTGCGCGTTCTTGCCGAGAGTCCTTCTCTGTGCTTCAGTGCGCGCTACAAGTATGGAGCTGCTTCTAGTTCTTCGTGGGACATTCAAATTTCTTGCTATCGCATTCATTGCGTTGCCCACGTATCGAAACTGGGACTTTTTAAATGCGAAGCATTTCTTAGTGAACTTCGGCGACTTTGAGCATATCTATCTATCTATCTATCTATCTATCTATCTATCTATCTATCTATCTATCTATCTATCTATCTATCTATCTATCTATCTATCTATCTATCTATCTATCTATCTATGTATCTATCTAGCTAGCTTGCTATATATCTATCTATCTATCTATCTATCTATCTATCTATCTATCTATCTATCTATCTATCTATCTATCTAGCCGCCTATGACTTTGTGCTCTCTTGGCCGTATCGTTAATGGGATTTATGCCAAATTTGGTATGGCATAACTTTACTGTATGACGAACATAAATGGATGGTCACATCATGAAAATCATGACTAACTTGTCATGAAAAGTATGATTTACATGCCAAGCTCATGGCGCGCTCGGGGCCGTTTCGTTAGCTTGATATACACCAAATTTAGGATTGAGTGACGCGACTCTATGACGAACATAAATGACAGGTGGTAATATGCAAATAATGACGTGCATGTTATGAACAGCATGATTTACATGCCAAGCTCATGGCGCGCTCGCGGCCGTATCCTTAGCTTGATATACACCAAACTTGGTATTGAGTGACGTGACTGCATGACGAACATAAATGACAAGTGGTAATGTGGAAATCGTGTCATGTCCTGTGCGACATGACTTGCATGTCACGCTCATGGCGCGCACGCGGGCGTTTGGCTAGCTTGATATACATCAAATTTGGGATTGAGTGACCTGAGTGTATGACCAACATAAATGACAAGTGGTAATGTGGAAATCATGTCATGTCCTGTGCGACATGACTTGCATGTCACGCTCGTGGCGCGCTCGCGGCCGTTTCGTTAGCTTGAGATACACCAAACTTGGTATTGAGTGACATGACTCTATAACGAACATAAGTGGCAGGTGTTAAAATGAAAATCTTGGCATGCATGTCATATACAACGCCATTTACATGCCACGTTCATGGTGCGCTTGCGTCCAGTTCGCTAGCTTGATATACACCAAAATTGGTATTGCGCGACGTGACTCTATGACGAACATAAATGACAGTTGCTATGTAAAACATGACATGCAAATTATGTAAAGCATGATTTGCTCCTTCCTGGCTGCTTCGCATTACATTGATTCCCATAGTGCGTGGGATCTGCCGACTTTTTCTTTGTAAGACACAATTTTAATGAGAACTATCTGACAATGATACCAAAGAATGCATAGGGGTTGGTATTAGTAGTAATTGTAATGCACATGTGAAGAAAGAAAAGTGGACGAAAAGATAACTTGCCGCTGGCAGGGACGTAACCTACGACCTCATCTTTTCGTCCACTTTTCTTTCTTCACATTTACATTAAAATTACTACTAACATCCTGTATACTTCGTATTATTGTCAGTTCTCATTAACTGCCATAGTTGTTACTTCTTTGTGTTTTAGCAGTGTGCTCCTTTCGCAAACGCCGCCGCTGCAGCCAGAGAAGTGACCTTCGTGCGCTCTGTAAGTTTAACCACGGCAGCTAAATAAAAAATGCCCCCCACCTCCCCGAAGGGAATCGTGAGGAAATGCGAATGCATTTCGCGCGTGCTTCACTCCAATTATATATGGTGGTTGTGGTTCGAAGAAGGAAAAGGCGCCTAATTTCTGCAGCCCGGTCGGGAGCATTGCGCAGAGCCTTTTTTTTTCTTTTTTCTTGTTTTTTTTAATTTTTTTTATTTATTTTTTTAATTTTTTTTTCATATATAGCTCCGCCGAGCTCCGCCGCAGTCCGCTTTTAGTTAACGCGCACGCTGCGAATTTTTATTGTTCAACAACGCACAGGAGAAACCTCCCACCGGCACCACCTTGGAGGTCAAGATTCATTGCCATATATACGGGGTGGCCAGTGAACGGTTGTGCAGCGCGAGCAGTCGGTTTTTTCAACCAAGAAACTCGCTAGCAGACGCTGCCTGTGTCGGCGTCGCGAGGCGAGAGAGGGAGAGGGGGGAGCGTAGGAGAGGCGAGAGAGAGGGGGGGGGCGCGCATGCGCAGTGGGAGTGTGAACGCTGCGGGCAGAGATGCCTAGAGAAGAGAGGGGGGGAGCGTAGGAGAGGAGAAGAGAGGTGGGACGCGCATGCGCAGTGGGAGTGTGGACGGCGCGGGCAGGGATGCCTAGAGGAGAGAGGGGGGGAGCGTAGCAGGGGAGAGAGGAGGGGGAGGCGCATGCGCAGTGAGGGTGTGGTTGCCGTGGGGAGGGATGCCTAGAGGAGGGAGAGAGGAGGTTTTTTTATTTTTATTTTTTTTTGAAAGGGTTTGCGCAGTAAGGGTGGTCACGCCGCACACCACCACCACCGGATTAAGCTTCGCCATAAGATGCTTCACATCTAACACCTGCCGGCGCGCACACCTCCTCAACCTATCCTCCTGCTCCTCCTCCGCGGACAACGCCAACGCCAACGCCGGATGCCTGACATAGCCCGACTATGAAATGCATTCGCATTTAAAAAGAAGGTGCGGCCGGCCGAATCGGTGCGTTTTCTATGGGGGAACGCGTGACACGCAGAGTTTTGAGACGCTACTGCGGGGCTGCACATCGGTGAACCACGGCCGCTAGAAAGCGAACGCTCGCGGCGTTGGCCGGGCGAGCGCAAGCAAACGCTCTTGCTGAAAAGGAGTAGCCGTACGCTTGCTTACGAGGTAGAAAAGGTGTGGTTTTAAATGCGAAGCATTTCTTAGCGAAATTCGGCTACTTTGAGCGTATCTATCTATCTATCTATCTATCTATCTATCTATCTATCTATCTATCTATCTATCTATCTATCTATCTATCTATCTATCTATCTATCTATCTATCTATCTATCTATCTAGCCGCCTACGTCTTCGTGCTCTCCTTGCCGTATCGTTAATGGGATTTATACCAAAATTGGTATGGCATATCAACACTGTATGAAGAACATGAAAGACGATTTTCATATCATGAAAATTTTGACTAACTTGTCATGAAAAGTATGATTTACACGGTATGAAGGTAGTGCTTCTGCGAGCGTTTTCTTAACTGGATATATCCAGAAATTGGTACGTTGAGACATTTCTGCATGACCAACATAAATGACAGGTGGTAATAAGAAAATCATGACCTGTATTTCATGTACAACATGATTTACACGCCACGCTCATGGTGCGCTGAAAGCCGCTTCGCTAGCTTGATATACACCATGTTTGGTATTGCGTGACGTGAATGTATGACGAATATAAATGACAAGTTCTAATATGGAAATGATGACATGTCATGTGCAACATGACTTGCATGCCACGCTCATTGGGCGCTCGCGGCCGTTTCGCTATCTTGATATACACCGAAATTGATATTGCGGGACGTGACTGTATAACGAACATAAGTAGCAGGTGGTAATATGAAAATCTTGGTATGTATGTCATCTACAACGCCATTTACATGCCAGGCTCATGGTGCGCTTGCGTCCAGTTAGCTAGCTTGGTATACATAAAAATTGGTATTGCGTGACGTGACTGTATGACGAACATAAATGACAGATCCTAACATGTAAATCGTGACGTGCATATTATGTACAGCATTATTTGCTCCTTGCTGGCTGCTTTGCATTACGTTGATTCCCACAGAGCGTGGGATCTGCCGGTTTTTTCTTGATGTGTTCGCGCTTTCAGTGAGTACTTAATGTGATCAAACATTTAACAATAACCGCAATGCCCAAGATATGTTGTATGCCGCAGTGCAGATCAGTAACTGTGAAGAACTCGGAAACTTCCTTCCCCGAGCTCCCCTGAAAGCAACAACTCCGGGATGCCTGTAGTTAAGCAACATTTGCCGACAGGGCGACCACAAAGGCAGAAAGTGGGTGCCGAACTCAAGAAGAGTTATTTGGTGAGTTCACTTGAAGCAGGACGACTTCAAGGTAGGGTTGGAGTCAAAGGTGTTGCGACCGGGAGCCATGCCGATGATGTTTCCATTTTATCTTGCATACAAGCTACCCGCACCCTCTGATGCATAGGCCACTTGTTCGTGTTGCGCCTCCTGCTGCCATATCAAAGCGGGATTCACTAGACGAGTGCAAAAACTCCAGAAAAGAAGTTGTCAATCACTTGCGTGTAGTAGTTGTTGAAAAAGATAGCGTAGTCAGTGGAACAACGTCGTACGCGGAAGGATTCTCTGGACTGGAGAACGGCCTAGGACTGGACAACGGCCGTGGAAGACCGCGTTAAAACGCAAGAGTGCCAGACATTTTTTGATTGCGCCAATTTTATCTCGGATATTAAGAAAAACTCGCACAGCCTCCAAATGCGGGCCAGCAACAACAATGGGCGCTTCCGAACGCTGTAAGAATAATACGAGAGCTTCAAGGAAATACTACGGCAGTCAAACATAGGACCGAGTGGTAAAAGCTATCATTAAGATTGCAAAGCAGCATCAGTAGAGGACAAGTCTGCTGAATTTCTTCTGGGGCCAGTCAATAATTTAAACGTACGTATGACAAATATTTGAGGGACAAATATTTTTTCTGAAGTTCACCACGTTTGAAATGGGTGGCTTGTGTATATCAATTTCATGTTTTTTTTGTTTGTTTGTTTTATCACAATAAACCTTTAGTTCGCAGTGCAGCGCTGTGCGTCTTCCCTCCATTTCTTGTATTCGTTTTTTATCTGCGCTGTTCCTTCAAGACGTGAATACACGCCAACTTGCTCAGCTTGGCAGTTTGGAAAAATATGTTGGCAAGATGATTGCATTTACTTTGCTTCAGTAATATACTTCGTTGATAGCAGCTCACGTTTGAATCTCGCGTCATTTTAAAATGGCACTTATCAGTGCAATGCGAAGTAGAAATGTACCAGGTTTAGCAATTATATACGTGGCAGATATTCCATATCATGCTGGTTTATTTTGAGGAACCGAGAGTAATCACGTATCTCTAAGAAAGCCCCCCCCCCCCCCCCCCCCAAAACGAGGAAATCGCCCACACAGATAAGAAAAGACAGACCGTTCAAACGACTGACATCAACGAACAGCAGAGGACGATTTTCGTTTCAAGCAGAAAAAAAAACGATTGTTCAATAAATTTTTGCATTCATCCATCCGCCTTGGCATAGCGCTGTGTCGCACGCTTGTGTGTCTGTCTTCACGGTAGCAAAATCTGCTCGTGTATAGTAGCAATAACTGCAATGATAACCATACTGGTCTGTCGTTTGGCGTACCTTGAACATAAATAGCCGATATGCAATTGCATCTCAAGGTGAGGCAACCAGAGCGACCACTGAAACGAATGCGCGCAGCCGGCTTGCCACCTGTACAGCCGGCTTTCCTTTACCGCTGTACAGCGGTGCCGCGGTGGGAGCAAGAAATACCGCTCTCACCGGCGTAGAAGAGCGTTCGGCAGGCCCAACCTTTTTTTTTGTATTTAATTAGCGGCCGTGCTTCAACGCAAACTTTCCGGTGAAAGCACAAGACGTACAAACCGCTCCCATCACCAGATAAGCACGCGCGTACGAGTGACCACGCAGGGCAAAGTGCAGGTGGTAGCGCGTGTGCGCATCGCAACGAGCGGGGCGACGGCCTTTAAAGCGCGCCCTTCGCGCCATCTCTCTGGTAATGCAGATAGCTCTGCATACCGCCAGCGGTAACTGGTGTATATAAATACCTCGCTGTTAGCAGGCTGAAGGTCGTATTCGCCGTGAGCGAGCGGTCAAACACTTAGTGCTGCGGAGCCAGGAATCGCTGGTTTGAATCCGCGCTTCGAAAATTATTTTGGTTTGTGCCTTTTTTATATATAAACATAGATATGCTGAACATGAGGGCGACGGCACGGGTGAAACAGCCGAGGATGCCCATATAATTGCTATCGGAATAAAGTAATTGTTGTGTAAATTTTTATTCGCGACAGCGTCGAGATTTGCCAGCACTGCTTTACGCGCCCGCTTTTCGTCCATTGAAAAGCCCGATGAAGCAGGTCATGACATGAATAACTTGAAAATTGCGTCGCATACGTCGTCAAGCCCTTTCCGCCAGACACGTGTGGCATATACACGTATTCCATGGGCGGCGGTAGGCGGGTATCCGCCACAGGTGACTGATAGATTATATCCACCCAGGAACGGCGTGAACAGACATTGGTAATTTAAATGCGAGAGCGCTAAGAAAAACTGCAATCGCAGCGTTGACACGACGAATGCAAAGAATAAATATCAGGGTCCCAGCAGGAATCGAACCGAAGCATTCTGCGCGGCCGGTGAGGTATTCTACCACAGAGCCACGCCAGGCCTCTGAACTGCTTTCGCAAAGGACGCTATGCAGGCGTAATGTTGGTGAAACCTCAGGTGGGGTTGCAATGCCGGCTATCTAATTTTAAAAACATTACCTATCTACTCCAACGACACAGGCGTCACGCCGGGTTAACGTCAACTGTAGTTAAGCGCCATCCACTGAAGGTTGATTTATGTAGCACTATCCAAGACGAACCATCCTAGCAAGATCAAGCACTACGGTCAGCCTTACCGCTTCTGGCGTTGGTAATACCCAGGTTGCTGTTGGCAAGGTTACGCACCTGTAAACAACTGGTTGTATAAAACATATGCGACTGTTTAAGATATGCCTGTGCGTGCAACATTTGTACACATCTTCAGCTTCATGTTGTAACGTCTCGCTCGATAAAAAAAATTACACCACAGTCACCTTGCCTCCACATGCCTTGCATAACATCAATACGTGGGTTCTGCCGAATTTTTTAATTCGCCCGAAACGCGGCCATGTCATTGAGAAGTATTGCACTAAGCTATTGCGGAAGGCCCGCGCCGCTACCTTCCAGTACTTTTTTTTTGCGTACTCATAACCTAACGTACAAATAAATCAAAGAAAATGAAAAAATATCCGAGTTGAAATACATCCTCAATTTCTTGTGGTTTGTCCCCAGAGTGTTTATTCTGAAAGTAACGTCACCGCTGAAGCGAGTATAGGTCTCTCTATCAAGAATTGTTTGTTATATATAGATGCTCAGTCGGTCGGTCAAGCGAAATGATGCGAGGAAAGTAAACACTGACTGACTTTTGGATTTTGAAGACAGTAGGATATGCAATAGTGCTTCTATATTTTACCAGCGATGCGCGTTATTATTACAAGATTATATCGTAGTTGCTGCTTCCAAGGACTAGCGCAATGCTTCCAGAGGCCCTGAAACGACCGTGCCCGAACATATCCCTGTCACGGAGCGACAATCGCATGCGGCTAGTCGTGGCGCGGAAAGATCACGAGCGCTTGTATCACACAGCAAATAGATACAATTAAAAATATTGCCCATGCTTGCACTAAACCACGCAAGCCTTCAAACAGCGAAACTGGACGATTCTGAACCCTACTGTGGTTTCTTCAAGGTTGTTTCTAGGCCTTCGCTAGGTGATGCTAGGTTGTTTGTACGTTGATTCGCAGCGCAGTCAGGTTCAAGTTGAACCACAGATAGTGAAAGGACACGACACGGGGACGTCGTCGTTGGCGGAGGCCTTCCATCGTCTTCTCGCAGCCGCCGTTGCATTTCCCGTTCCCTAGTATTCTCTCACTGTACGTACTCGGGGGTCGACGACCCGCCGCCGTCGCTTCGAAGCCATTTGTTGGGATAACTCTTGCGTTCTTTCTTTTTATTGGAAGTTGTGTGTAGTGGGATTTGCCCAATTTCTGTGGCACATACCCGTTTATGATGATGATAGTTTTCTGATAGGCCACACAAATTTGTGTGGCACATGCCCGTTTGTTGTGCTAAATGTTGCTTTCTTCATTTATAGCGGACTAGTGGTGAGTAGAGGTATTTACCCAGTTTCTTTAAGTCATACCCGTTTATGATGATGACAGTTTTTCGGTACGGGGTGAACAAGAAGCGATTAGCTAAACACCTTCTGTGTTCAAAAACGTGCAGGACTCTTGAGCTTCGCCTTCAAGAGTAGAACGTGACAGTGCAATCGGGCCACAGGCGCATCGTCTTCTCAATTGTTAGCCTGCTTCGATTCTCGGTGGATGCCTCAAACGTGCCGCAAGTAAACGATCGTCTGTGCGCGTAAAATTGGGCGTTTCAAACTATCCTAGTATTCCCCGCTACATGCAGTGTTGTGCGGAGCTCACCACGCCACAATTCTCACTTGAGCGTTTCAGTGAAGGGTCCACTACGCGTTCGTAAGGCGACACGCGAACGTACGCAGCTCCTCACGTTGTTGATGCTTTTGCTGATGCTGATGATTAAATATGCCTGAGCGCTTTGTAACGAGTGGGTCTTTAAACCACCGTTCGTTGCGCAATCCACATGTTTTAACGCCAAGCGGGACTCTTCGCTTGTCCTACGCAGTATTACATGCGTTAAAGAAAATCCTCCCACTACATGACATTCATATAGTTTTTTTTTTTTTCTGAAGCAGTTTCAAACAGTGGCGTGACTCTGATGTAAAACGCCTGCTTGCCACGCAAATGGCCTGGGTTCAATTCTCACTCAAACCACAAAATTTTTTTTTATTTTATTTGAATCTTTCTCGTTCTTTCGGTCACAGATAACGCTGATTTTTCGATCACAACCAACGACGCCGACAGCGACGCCTAAAACATAAACTAGAATTTCTGCGAAACAAGTTCCTTGAGCTATTGAGTTAAAACATGCTACCAAGCGTGAACGGTGACGTCCAGCTATAAAGTTCCCACAAAACATCAGTACCATTTATAGCTCGTTAGAAAATGAGCCTTTTTTATTGCAGCTCATATCCGTCAGAGCTTCTCCCAGTGTCCTTCTAACCCTGAACCGGCATTCAGGTAGTGATGTCCTTTTCTTGTTTCAGAAAAAAAAAGAACTACAAGAAGACCTGAGCTTAGTTCCTGTGTTCGCGATGCCTAGATAATAAGACAGCGTATTTCCTGAAAATGACATGATTAATGGCCATGTTATACTGTGTGGCCCGCACTGAATTCGACTACGCTAGTTTCTTTCAAATGCACCTAAATTTCACCAGATGGGTACTCAAGCTAAAAAAACTCCGCGTTTGCACTCGCCCAGTCTTTTGAACAAGAATCTCTACCAACATGCTTAGCTCTGTTTTCTAAAGTAGATGAGCAATTTTGCATTTCGGTACCACCAATCTATGGCCGCAACTATTGAGAATCATACACGCGGCTTCGAGCTCAGTTGCACAACAGCATACTTGCTGGGCTGCCACGGCTGGTACTAAAAATTATTAGCCACCAGTCGAGGAGGCTGCACGTATTCATTTGTGGCGCAGCTAAACGCACAAGCTCCCAGCCGTGCCGTTGTCGACGAATACAGACAGCTGAAACCTAGAAAAACGGTGCACCCATGCTTCTCAACAGCAACAGCTCGGCGAAATACCATCGCTCTCGACAAACATGTCGGGATTTGTTTCTGGGTGGACACGACTCTTACGTGAAATCAGTACTCAAGGTGACACCCTGCACGACAGTGAAGTTTTGTAAGATGAGAGAGGAAAGGAAGGGCTCTGCAAAAACGAGCACAAATAAGTCGCAACTGCGCGTAGCGTATACGCAACAACCAGACAAACTACGTCGGCTGGAGTATAAAAGCCAGTGGCTCACGAGAAGTGGTCAGAAGGCATCTTTCGTCGCATCAACGTCATTCGGTGTACAGCAGCTCTCTCGGCTTCAAAGACGTGCGGGATTTTCGCAAACGTTGAAATGTTGGCATCGGTGAGAACTGTATTACGTTAAGGAGTGAGTGTGTTAAGCTAAATTCTATCTCCGTGGAGAAGAAATTAAATTTAATTAATAACAATTGCATACTGTGATCTGCTTGCACTTACGGCAAGTGCGCGTTTATTTGACGCGTGCGAAGCGGTGTACCGAGCGTCCCAATTACAACGCAACTAAAGTTCGCTGCATAATTAAGAACTCAGCTATGCATTGTTTCCGAGATCTATAGGGTTATAATCAACTTTGATTTAATGCACTGTTAAGTCACTGTTAATTCAACAAGTTGTAGCGGAAGACGATATATCCTCTTTCAAACGGACATTCAGGGAGCTCAAGAAATCTTTTAAACTGAATGCTAATATCATGGATCGAAGTAAAAGAAGCCACATGGAAGGTTAAAAAGTAAGAAAGAAAAGGAATCTGGGAAGTCCGCATAAATGTTCATTCCCTAATTACCTATATTTACAAAAAAATGCAGCAAATGCGACACATGCAAGAGACTTCGCATTCAAATTGGCAATACAGTGCGGCTCGGATTTCATTTTAAAAAGCTGACACAAACAACTGGTAGTGAAACAGTGAGGTATTTCGCTGCTCTCGCAAAAACCATAACAATAACAACAGTAACAATAACACACAGCTCACTAGAAGAGCGGCATTCATAATGACCAGTTTTTAAAACCTAACTCAGATATTGGAGGTTTTCACAAGCATAACTTGCTTAGCAAACGTACCCTTTAGTTTGTCTTTGAAGCTGTGTACCATTAATTAAACAATCTATGGCCTATATGTACAATATAGAAGAGTAATTTAGCTGTGTACAAAGGACAAGGAGGATCGTCGAATGTGGAATTTTATTTAATGTGCTCGTGCTCTCTAAGCAATCAACATTTTTTGTGGCATTTCAGGTGAAACTGCTGTTGGTCTACCTTTTGGTTCAAGCCCATGGACTACTGCACCACCAGCAGCCAACACAAGCCGGATACCAGGGTTCTGGCTTCGGTGGCTACGCCGCCGCCGGGGCACCTTACAGAGGATACGATGCCTACGCCTCTGTGGGTACCAGCTACGATCTCTCTCTTGTTTTCTAATGTCGCTTCTAATGTCCTTTTCATGACAGTTTTGAGAGTTAGCACCTATCGTGCTTGCATGTGTGACTACCGGAAAATGAATCTATTTTTTTTTACTCTGTCTGTAGCAAACATGCGCAGACATCTATTCAGCTTATGCAGCCACGAAAAACACCGAATACCAATGGAGGGTATGCCTGTACAAATTATAGTCGTTTTTTTCGGTAAGCCAGACTTCTGGCTAAAACGTTAAACAAACGGGAAATGTGATGGCTTCATATACTCTTGCTCATTATGTGAATCACAAAAATTGCCATGATCTTAAGCTTAATTTACTGACTGCTTTCTGTCCTTCGTTCAGTCATTGTTAGGTTATTGGTGAAATAACTTGTAACTGCAAAGCTATGGTCTTCTCTTCCGGGGCTTTCCTTGCAGACTCACTTGAAGTGCTCACGCAAACAGGGTTTCTTGCATGCGAAACATACGACATTACAAAGGCGCCTGTTATGTATAAGTTTGGTAATGATGAGTGTTACACTGTGGACGCACTTCGTCATATCGCAGCTATGTGATTAACAACGCTCTTACGCTTGCATATATGAAAAAATTGGATAGCTGTAGGGTAGTGAACACGTGCAATTCTCAAATATGGCATCCCGAAGCAAATGAAACTCGACACTGTACACAATGCTCCCGCTTGATTGCTATGTAATACTCTGGAAGCAGCAAGCCCTTAATACAAAATTAACTGAAGTTTAATGAGGCTATTTTTTTCCCAGATTTCTTGTTCAACTATACGCTACGAACTGTCTCGACCACATTCTTCCCTCCTTCACAATTGTCGCAACGACAAAAGCATAGCTTCGTTGCTTAACTCATGTTTAATTTCTCAATAGGCTTCGTTATTAGGTTGCTTTTTTATAATGTATAAGCTCGATGACAGAGCAGGTAGAAAGGCAATGGAGAGCACGCTTTCCACATTGACCAAAGCTCTCAGCCGAAGTGTTGACCTGAATTTCGATATGGCTGAGCTCATGAATTAATCTTCATATATTGTACAGTTTAGCGTAGAAAATTCCACACCTATTCGCCATTGTGAAATTCGATGTCCACCGATGCTGTCTACAGAATGTTACGACATATATGGTCACAGAATTGCCTCATCAAATTCGAATTGGCCTGCTTAAGTTTGCGCATTGAATTGGCGCGATTCTGTTGCCGTGTCGCAGTGCTGCCTGCTCGCAATTGATCCTCGTGGTTGGGTTTGAAGGGCGTGCATCGGGCTTGAAGTTTCGGTTTAGCCTCTGGGAACGAACACACTGGGCCTCTCTACCTTGGCCATTGCGCTGAACCTCACGGGCGCAAAACTTCGGGTACTGCAGCAACGACGTTCATCAGGTTTTGTAGCACAATGCGTTGGCCGCATTGCCGTTTCTTTCTCTTTTGCCTCTCCTTGTGTTCGCACTGCACTGTGGCAATCTTTCGTGTGTGTGGCCAAGCCACAACGTACAGACTGAACACTGAATTGAATTGCTATAGGCCTGTGCTTCATTTCTATCGCCAAGGCTTCAATCGCCCTCGCGACGCTTGAGTGATTACGCATATGCTCCCGGCTACCATTCGTGCTCTTTTATATCAGAACGCTGGCGACAAAGATTATCTGGAGCACGCTGTATTTCACTTTACTCTTTTAAAAACGATAACCAGCGAACGACTTTCTTCGTTTCAGGGCAGCATCCTCAGTGTACTACTTTCGGCTGGAACGTGGTCTGTAATTTTTACATAAGAACTACGCAATAATAAAAATTGTTGGGGTTTAACGCCCAACCAAGATATGATTATTAGGGACGTCGTATTAGAGGGCTCCGGAAATTTCGACCGCCTGGGGTTTTAACGTGCACCTAAATCTGAGTACACAGGCCGCAAGCATTTTCCCCTCCATCGGAAATGCAGCCGCCGCTGCCGGCATTCGATCCCCTGACCTTCCAGTTAGCAGTCGAGCACCATAACAACTATGGCGGGTATGTAAGGGCTAAAGCTCAGCTGCAATTAAATTACAACTTATGCGCAATCATATTTTCTGCTTCGACGATTTCAATATGTGAGTAGGTGTAAATGGCAACTGAAAAAAAACCTGACGCTTATATCTTGCAGCCACCTCAGCCGTACAGTTTCGGCTACGATAATGTGGACGAGTACGGTAACCGACAGTTCCGCAGCGAGCAAGGTGACTCCAACAATGCCAAAACCGGCTCATACGGCTACCGAGACGTGAATGGCCTCTACCGGCGGGTCAACTACGTGGCGGATGCAAACGGCTTCCGTGCCACCGTGGACACCAACGAGCCGGGAACCGCACCTGGTGCCAGCGCCGACGCGGTCTTCAACGCTGCACCAGTCGTTCCACCGGTACCCTCAGGAGCTGTACTGGGAGGTGCACCTGCAGCATATGCGGCTGGGGCTGCGGCACCTTACAATGCTGGTGGCTACAGCGGCTACGGAAGATACGGATACAACCCCTACTCAGGCACTGCTGGAGCTTACGGATACGCTCCGTACGGGCGTATCGGATACGCTCCCCGGCGGCCCAACACTCGGCGTACAAGCTTACGGCGGTAGCGCTCCCTACGTCTATGGCGCAGCCGGTTCCGGTGGGGCCTACGTGCCGGGTGCTTATGGCGAGCCTACTGGATACGGAGGTTTGCCTTCCGCTCATCACGGCTACCGCCGCCGTCGATAATGACGTGGTATGGAAAAAGTAAATGAGGAAATATTGTTTTTATATTTTTCTGAATAAATTGAAAACTAAGCGACTGCCTTTATCATTTACGTATGCAGCGGTTTTATATAAAGTAATAATTCGGCACCACATGTGCAACAGATGTTCTTTGTGTAACATTCAGAAGCTATTACCCTAAGAAAGGCATTATGTAGTTCGCGTGAGCAATCATAACCATAGGCGAATCTTCAGTGCTTTTAGAAGTGAGAGCTTCAAGCAGCTCAGTGAACGAAGAAAGCCAACAATAGCACCGAAAAAACGGCCGCCTAGTTTTGGATTCACTAAGACGCCGCACCACGTCGGCGCTTCTACGAAGCTGAGGGGAATACAAGAAACAGTAAAGCGTTTTCGCCTGTCCGGTGTTCAGCTGTATGCAAACTGCTTACAGTATACCGGCATACCGGGTGTGAAGTGCGCATGGGCGCCCTAATAAACATGGTTGCACTGCGGAAAGCCGGTAGCCGTCCACCTCGAATTCATAACGTGGCCTTCGTGTGCTCCGCAGCTCGTTAGATCCGAATTGATGCTTTATTTACTTTAGATTCATGCCCTTAAGCTTCGACAGCAATGTATTCGCGTCGATTCCACCGTTTGCGAGAGCCATGCTCAAATAATCGATTCTGTAAGGCTAGCGAGTGGCGATGGACACTCCCGGAATCGTACAGGATATAGATTACGAGCTCATTAGTTATTTTTCATCCTCCATAGCTGCCGCCACATCGAGTGGCGCCAGCTGTAGAGGATAAACAACAACTCACAAACACAATAGCTGGCGCCACTTGACATCGCGGCCGCTATGGCATACGC